>MNAD01000158.1:190-14870 GCA_001895945.1 Trametes pubescens
TCTATCCGTGCTACTCACAGGTACAGAATATAGTCTTTGCTCTCTGCCCGAGCGTCCGTACTGAGGGTCTATCCGTGCTACTCACAGCCCAGTACGACTACTTGCTCTCATACTGCCAGCGCAGCGCGCACGACCTCATCCACGGCGTCGCGCGGCCCGACTCCGAGTCGGAAACGGACCCCGTCCGCCTCGCCCCCGCCGACGTCGTGCGCTGTGTCTCCGCGCGCGATCGGCTCGTCCGCGCGTCGGGCCGCACCGTGGCACACGTCATACACCACGCGGCGTGCGCCCCAGACTGCGCGGAGCCCGACATGTGCGCGGTGCACATGGCGCGCCTCCGGGCGGCGTTTGAGGATATGCGCGTGGACCTTTCGACCGCGGACGCGCTGGCGGGGTTTGAGACGCAGCTGGGGGCGCTGGCGGACCTCCCGTGCTGGCAGAATATGTGCGACGAGTGCAGCGGATTGCTTATTGGGCAGCATGGGGTCAAGCGGCGGGAGACGTGGGATAACCTACTGGATATCCTCGATCTTTCGGCCGAAGAATTGGGAATCGAGTGGGGAGAGGAGTAGGATTGATTGGTGAATGGCACGGTAGAACGGGTAAGACGCTGTGCCCATACGCCCTGAGGCTTTGTTGCTGACCCACTCGTGCACGACCCAATAGCAGGGTCTTGTGCTTATAATATTTCAGGTCACACTACAATAATATCCGCAACCTCTGTGAAGTATATTCAGCAGGTGACACTCGCGAATTCTGCACTCAGTGGCGCCTACAGTACGTTCAGTAGACCCAGATGCTCAATTTTGCCGGGGCTATGGCCCATACACATCAGTCTGGCAGTGGGAACACGGGTTCAGCATAGCACGCAACAGCACAGTGCGAGGCCCAAGCGGCCCTCCCGTACATTTATAGCGCCGCCCGAGTTCACTCTCAGGCTCACTGTCCTACTAACCTCATCTCTTCAGCTCGAATTGCAACACTGCTCGCAAAATGGTCGACCAGCGAACTTGACCGGCCACCGAGGCATCTGAAGCTCACTAACTCGCACACTTCCACGCCGTCTTCGCCGACGCAGTGGCGCTGGGCACCAGAGACGACCACCCCAAGATCATGCCAGACCCCGGTCTGTGGCTCCCGGACGGCACCGCCTGCATAGTGGCGGGGGGCCGGGGCTTCCGCGTACGCAAGGACTTGCTCTCCCAGCTCTCTTTACCCTTCAGAGTGTACATTTTCGAGAGGCGCGACCGGAGTGGGATCACGGTTGAGTTCCAGGGCGTCCCCTGTTACTGGGTCCCCGACAGCGCGGACGACATGGCGACCCTGCTCCGGGCGATCTACGACGGCCGCAAGTGCGTATCCTTCTTCTGTCAGCGGACCTCTGTATCGAAGTTAATACACGACATACCAGGTATCTCATGAAGCAGGCCCCCCACATACGATTCAGCGTGCTCTCCGCGCTCATGCGCCTCGGCCGCGAATACGCACTCCAAGATATTGTCGACGACGCAGCCGACTACCTCGAAGACTACTTCACCCCGGATTTCCAAACCTTCCTTCAGCGCAGCAACGGCACGCACACCGAGAAATTCCGCCTCTCCGAACGCGACAAGGCCGCCGGCGCCGCCTTCGAGGCCGTCAACCTCGCACGCCTCACCCGCAAGCACACCCTCCTCCCCCTCGCGCTCTACCACGCCTGCCAACACGCCCCCCACGAGATCCTCCTCGGCATCACGCGCACCTCGGGCGCCGTCGTCAGTCTCTCCCGGGACGACATGGTGCGCTGCATCTCCGCGCGTCGAGGGCTCCTCCGCGCGTCCTCCCGCCTCGCACACGTCGTGCACCGCGCGGAGTGTGCCGTGGGCTGCGCGGAGCCCGACATGTGCGCGGTATATATGGCGCGCCTCCGGGCGGCGTTCGAGGAGCTGCGCGTGGACCTGTGGACCGTTGACGCGCTCGCGGGGCTGGAGACGCAGCTGGGGGCGCTGGCGGACCTCCCGTGCTGGCTGGAGCTGTGCGAGGAGTGCCGCGAGGAGATGGTTCGTAGGCATCGCGGTACGCTGCGGGAGACGTGGGGGAAGCTGCTGGATATCCTTGGTCTTTCGGCGGAGGAGTTGGAAATTGAGTGGGAGACCCAGGGGAAGGCGGTCGATGTAGTTTCGCAGTAGCTTTGGTAGGAGAAAATCAGTAGGCGTTGAAGTGAACTGGACGAGCGCAAGGCACGTACTTGACTCTCACTTTGTTGGGCACACGTTCGTAGTACTACGTTATCCCGGGCTCGTACCGTACACGTAGAGCAATAGACAGCTGGAACGGGGTGACTGGCACCCGTCAATTCAGATCGGAACGTACAAACTAGCACGCCGCGCTTGCGCGGGCACGCCCGGGTGACCTACTCCTCTTCTCATCGTATCCTCGTACTAGTACCCATATTAACGACGTGGAGGCGCGCGCGCGCTCGACCTAGTTCTGGAGCGCGTTGATATGCTGCTGCAACTGCGCGTACACGGTCGACACCGCAGGACAGCCGACGCCGGGGCCGTTGATGTTCTGGAGCGTGACGAGGAGCGGGTCGCCGACACGCGCCTGTTGGTCCGCCTTGCTGCTGCCCGTCGGGAACGAGACCGACGACGGACGGGTTCTTCCCCGCGTGGCCGGCGGCGACGTTCGCGTTTAGCGACTACAGAACGTATCACACGTCAACATCGCGTCAGAATACGAGATAAACCAGGGATACGACATACGCATACAGCGATGAACTTGTGCAGGACGTTGGCGCAGTGCCGGGGCCGTTCTCGCGCGCCCCGCTTCCGCTTGCCATAGGAGTAGCAGCAGCCACCCGCCGCCGCTTTGCCGACGGCCTGTCCGAGGCGCTCGAATCGATGGATGTAGGCCCCGATCGCGAGGGACGAGGATAGACCTCGAATCCCGAGTGGAGAGTGGCACCGTTCTCGGGCGCCCTGCTTCCGCTTGCCTGAGGAGGACTCGGAGTGACCGTCCGCCGCCGCTTCGTCGACGCTGACATGGCTGAGACGCTCGACTCGATGAACGCGTCACCCGAGGGACCCAAATAGCATTCAAGTTGGAGTTTGAGAGTCTCGGGCACTCCGCTTCCGCTTGCCAGCGGAGTAGCAGCTGTCGTTTGTTGCGGGATCACCGACCCCAGTGTGGCCGAGGCGCTCGTCTCTAGAGACGCCGAGGGACCAGAAGAGAGTCGGGATTCGAGCGCCCTCTGCACTTGTTCGGCGGGAGCGCCGCCTGCAACGACAGTCGGTATGGCAGTCGGAGGGAATGGCAGGGCGGGATCGTCGACTGGCCAGTCCTCGCGGTCGATTGCAGCATCGAAAGCGTCCAAGAGAGCATCGTAGGTGATGGGTTGCCTCGTTGGCAGGTAAGAAGAGTCCGCGGTTATGACCATGAGCTGGTGGAGACTTGCCATGAGGTTCGTCAACGGGGAGTTCTGGTCGATTACGAGCGGCGCAAAGAACCGCATGATCCATCCACACTTGGCGTTGCGTGCGTCGCGGTCTCCGAACTTGAACACGCTGGAGCATACCAGTTGCCGACCATCTGGATGGTTATGTGCAGTGTGGCGTAACACGATCCACAAGAGGACCCAGTAGAATGATTCCAAGTCATGACGGGCGTCGTGCATGATGCACCCCATTTCCGATTGCAGAAGCTCGACGGCGGTGAAGTAGTAAGCTCCCTGGAACGTCGATGAGTAGGCTCATTCAAGGGGGATGGTATGTGAAACGCTCACCGTTCTCTCCTTTAGATCAGCGTTAGTCTCAGGGTGGTCCTTGCCCAGACGCACCAAAGGGTAGAGAGGAGGGAGTTCGGCAGGATCTGCCTCCTCGGAGTCATCCGGAGGTACTAGTGTCATCGAGCTGTAGTCGTAGTCGAGTAAAACTCCGTAGGAAGGGGGGCGTGTCACTGGCAAGTGATCGACGATGAGGATATTGCCGCTGCTGACGTCCCTGTGTAAGACCCCAGCACGTTGCATTGCTAGCTGGTGTCCTACAAATTGTGAATGCATTTGATCAATATACCATGATAGAGGAAAGTCGAGGGGGGGGGTACACACCAACGATGGCATCGCGCAATGCCATCACTAGCTCCTTCGTAGTCTTGAAGCGAGATAGCGGTCTTCCGACTGTGTCCATCACGAAGCGCATGTGGCTTCGTTCGTGCGCATGATACGCCGGATCGACTCCTAGCCTCCAAGACGACGTCTGGTGCATGGGAAGTGGAATGTCCGAGACCGACGATGTCGAAGGGAAAGAGCTGCCTGCGGAGGCTAACGAGGACAGGGATGAGACGTAGGTGGTATCGGCAGAGGAGCCGGATGCGATCGACTGTGCATCGAGCAGGTCGTCGCCATCAGCCCAAGCTCTGCCCGTGCGAGCGGCTTCCCAACGCAAGGCGTCCCTCTCTCCCAGATCACCACCGCATAGAAGACCAGGGAAACCTATACGGTCTTCGTCGGGAATCTTCTCCTTGTGGCGGCCGTAGAACTTTTGCTCTGGGATCCGAATCACCTGGCGCCATGCCTCCTTGATCACCCGAAGTTCCGCAGGCTTGTCCGTCTCTGATCTCCTCTCTCCATCGCGAAACCGGTCATCTTCGATGCCGAGCCAGACCATGGTCGAGTGCGAAAAGAGTCGAGCGTTGACGTCCAGCAGTCGGAAGAGTATGTAGGCCCTCGGGTCTGCAGGCTTGTCATCGTCCCAGACCTTCGCCCAGCGAGCTTCATCGATGTCGACATCGTCGAGAAGATAAGCGTCGCTACCGAGACGCTCCCTGAGCCAAGCTGCATCTATACCAGTGAGCCTCCGGATAGAAGGGTCGGAGCCGACAACTGCCCCCGGTCCACCTTCCCAGGGGTGAACGAACCGCCAGAAGAACTCCTGGACAGCGCGGAGGCCCTCAGTGGTCTTCAAGCTGACGGGGGTCGAGGCAACACAGCATGCATGGTCAAATCGAGCAATACGGACAACGTCGCCGTATATCCCGAGCACGAAGCAGACGAGGAAGCCGTTGGCAAACATCAGTCCCCTCGCGTTGACTGCGAGCTGCACGAGCTTATGGGCTAGGGCGGCGCTGAAATCAGTCCTCTTGAGACGCACGAACGGATCCTTGGCTTCCAGATCCTTCACCTCCATGGCTAGCGAGAACTGCGACCAATCGGGCGATTCGATCTTCTCCATGAGTTGAACGCCTGGGAAGGACATCGTGAGGCCCGGCTTGGAGTCATGGTGCCCGCCGGCGAACTCGGCGAACGGAAACGGGAGAACCTGGTCGTGGCCTCCATAGAAGGAGGGCTTCCTGTCGGCAGGAAAATTTGCTACTAGAGCTCTGAGAATCTCGAGCTGCATGAGAGTGAGCAGCCATATAGAGTGTGCGATGTGACAAGGACGCACCAGCGGGGTGTAGCTCGCCAACTCCTTCCCTTTTGCAGGCACGAATTTCTCAGATAGTGCGGCGTCAGGTGCGTCGAGGGGACACGGCGTCCTCGAGGGCACGAACGTGTGCAGATACGAGTCTATGTCGCCGTCGTAAACGCAGATCTTGCCGTGGATCTCATTGCACCATCCCGCGAGCTGAGCGGAGATCGACATCGTGTGGTTTTGAGGAGGTGGCTAGCATCAGCGAAAGCGTCGGGCGAGCCATAGCAAGCCATGCATATGATAATGTATGCTATGAGTGGGCGGATGAGCCCCTGTAGAAAAAGGCGCCGGCGGTGGCTCGAGCCTCGCATATCCAAAGCGCTCAATACATCTCTCTCATTCCATCACTCACTCACACTTTGCAATCAGCCTCAGTTCTGCCCTTAGCCTCTCTAGTCTTTCTTCCTCGTTGAATAACACACTCCGATATCGACAGCGATTCATGGTCAATACGCAAGGCAATTCGGCCACATTGTCATGTGCAGCGGGCCCCGGTGGAGACTCGAGACATGCGAAGTACGTGCAACGACAACACCTCGTGAGTAACTATATGCCATGTCTTCTGGTCGTATACACGCAGAAGAAATGTGTTTCGGGATCGAGTAAACGCTTTCTACTCAGCTCGAACTCGCACACTCGCAAATAACGCCCAACAAGAGCCAGCAGCCGAGCTCTGCGTACGCATCGACTTGCCGGCTCTTCTCGAGTGCGCCTGTCATGAGATACATAGCCTCACGCTTCATCTTTGACTCTAGTCTGACGACGTCCTTGGCTACGGGTACGTGTGCACGCACTTTTAACTCTCGAGAGCGTCTTTGGTCTACTGGCTTCGCGGCGGACACCCTAAAGGCCACTATGAGGGAATTGGATCTCTTCGTGGACACGGGAGCAGGATCCTGTCGGATCCGGCCTGTAGCACACTCCCATATCCTAGCTGGCGTGGCTACTTACACAGCTCGCATTGATTCGTCCGATTGCTGGCTCGAGTCGCAAACCTGATACTTTGGTGCCCACACGTCGCGCAGCCAGCGATCGGTCCGTCGTATGTCCGCAACCAATTCACCTCTTGCCCTGAAGTTGACCAAAACAGGCCTCAAGATCACTCGAGCTGTCCTATAGGCTATGAGCTATGGAGCTATAGTGTTACGCCTCCCTGGCCACGGCACGGAAGCATCTCTAGCGCTGCGGCCCGAACCTTGGACTTATCTGTCGCCAGCCTCCATCATCACAAGACTCCGCGCAAATACACTGGATCCCTGCACCAGACGGCGACACGGCGTATATTCGCTCGCATGGCGTTCGTCTGGCACGAGCGTCGACGGCTACTCTGACTGGCTTGCTGGGGCTGGAACTCGAGTTCCCCTTTCTGCATGGCGTGCAACTAAAATGTGTTCTAACGATCGCCGCCCTGCCATCGGTCCACACTCTGTCCCACATCGACGCGCCCTGGAGGCTCGCACGCGTATCGGCCCGAGCCTCGCGCCACGGATCCTGCACCACCAACAGTTCAAGATGTCGGGCGGTACGGTGGCATCGCGGCCATCAGCCCACTCTGTCCACATCACCGCTTTTCTCTGGCCAGCCGCAGATCACCCCTGCGCAACGCGACGCGACAGGACTCAATACGGCTATAGTACAGGTGTCATCTACGATTTTCGACGGATCGCCAGTGCAGTCTTGATGCAGGTCGCAGGTCACTTTGTCTCCTCGCAGTCGCGCCCTGCCGGACTTTGAGTTTGGCGAGCGGCCGAAAGACAACACGGCACGCTTGCGGCTGTGGACGCATCAGCGAGTCCGAATACTATTTCTGCAGTGACATACGCGCACGGTGGGCTTGGTTACGAGCATGCGGGTGCAGAGCGCGAAGACCCTGCCGCGCGCTGACGGCGACAGGATCAATCATGAGCGCTGTCACGAACGTTTGCGTGCATGTTGATGTCCTTGGGAGAGCGCAGAGGGCTCGTCGGGGAGCTGGACGGCGCGGGGCGGAGTGACGTGCAGCACGCCACCAAACGGTGCGCGGGCATGTTGAACTAGGCTGTGGAGTGGGGACGATCCCTGGATGAGTACGGAGCGCGGACTGCGAGGGAGGTTGGGCGGCGGCGCCGAGCCGGGTGGGAGGTGATCCCGGCGCGGCATCGTGGCGCGTCTTCCCCGCAGGACGTGTGCCTAGAACATTTTTGGAGAAGGGTCGGAGGTGTGTGTGCCCCCGTTCTCGGAAGGCATAAGCACCGATCGAAAGGAGACATCTCTTTGTGCTTGTTCGACAAGCCCGGACGTTCCTGTCCAAGCTTCGTCGATTTGCGCCTGGGAAATGGCGCACAGACTGGCGGTTAACCATCGCGGATGCTCGGCGGTAGCAGTGCGATAAGCATACGTTCAGATGGCCGAGGAGTTATTTTGCGATGGGAAGGAGAGGCAAACGAAGAAGGTCGGGATGGCAACGGAGGAGGAGTCGCTGGAATCAAGATCGGATGATGGAGGGACCTGGCGCTCGTCGGTGCCTCGCGGCTCGGAGAGTTGGTCTTTGTGGAGGCGCGGGGTGCCGGTCTATATAACCTCCTCATTCGTCGCAAGTTCGTTTTCCTCCATTCCCTCCCTCCACCCGACAGCTGGAACAGGTTCTCATCTTTCTCTACGCCGTGCGTATCCTTCCTCGACGACGCCCGCTTGACGCAGCGATCTCCCCGACACTCTTTGCCCTCCCCGCACCCGCCATTCCCTACTAGCACTCCTTTCCAGGACAAAGACACAGAAACGACACGATCTTCACCAGCATCATCAGCCCTATCATCATCATGAAGTTCTCCACCATCGCCCTCTCCGCCGCCGCCATCGTCGCCTCCGTCTCCTCGCGCCCGCTCATGCGCCGCGATGTGAACGAGGCGCTTATCCCCGAGTTCGGCGTCACCGCCGGCCAAAGCCCCGACGGCACTGGGTATGTCGCGCGCGCGTCCACACCCTCGCGCTCCACCACTAACGCGCCGCGCGCTACAGCAACTGCAAGGGTGTCAACAACATCAACATCCCCTGCGCGTGCCCGCCCCCGCGCGACCAGTTTGTCACGGTACGCGCCGGCGCCACACCTCCCCGCGCGCGTCCAAGCGCTGATTTCTGTTGTTCTCTTTGCGCGCGCGCGTGTAGCTCCTGAACCAGAACGTCGCGGCCGGCCACGTTATCAACAACCCCTCCGTCGGCATCTCCTTCCCCGAGGACAACTCGAAGGCGTCCGCGCTCGCGCGCCTCAACGCCGCGACCGTCACGCTCCAGAACATCCACGGTCCCGGCGTCGGCTGCCCGCAGGCGGCGACGACCTTCGGCGCTCAAGTCGCGGCGATTCAGGCTGGCCCGGACCCCATCGCGGGCTCCGCCGCGTCGACGCCCGCACCCGCGCCGGCACCAGCACCGGCCCCTGTCCCTGCGCCCGCGCCCTCGAGCGGCGGCGTTGACGAGTCCCTCGTGCCCGACTTTGGTGTCGTTGCGGGGACGAGCCCCGACGGGACTGGTAACTGCAAGGGTGTGAACAACATCAACATCCCGTGCTCGTGCCCGCCGCCGCGTGACCAGTTCATTGCTGTACGTCTTTACTCTGCTTTCGGCGTCGAGATGTGTTGCTGATCAGACGTGCGTTTGTAGTCGCTGAACGCGAACGTCGCCGCCGGCCACGCGGTCAAGAACCCGTCCGTCGCCGTCTCGTTCCCGACGGGCAGCAGCAAGGCAGACCAGCAGGCGCGCATCGGTGCCCTCCTCGTCACGCTCCAGAACATCAACGGCCCCGGCGTCGGCTGCCCCGCGGTGTCGACCGTGTACGCGCAGCTGCAGCAGCAGATCAACGCGCTCCCGAACTAGGTCGAGCGCGCGCGTCCGCGTCCGCATCGTGGATATGCGAGGATACGATGGGAAGAGAAATAGGGATACCCGGGCGTGGCCCGCGCGAGCGTGGGCTACGGATTGTGATGATGCTTTGTCGTGCCCGCGCGAGCGCGGTGTGCTAGTTTGTACGCTCCGATCTGAATTGACGGGTGCCAGTCACCCCGTTCCAGCTGTCTATCTGTTTACGTGTGTGTGTGCGGTGCGAACCCGGGATGGCGTCTCGCCTACTTTCCGTGCTCAACATGTACTGATGCTAAGTACTTCGGATGTGTGCCAACAGGTGTGAGAGTCGGGTACGTGCTTTGCGCTCGTCCACTTCACTTCAACGCCTTTCAACGCCTACTGATTTTCTCCTACCAAAGCTACTAAGGAACTACATCAACCGCCTTCTCCTGGGTCTCCCATTCAATTCCCAACGCCTCTGCGGAGAGCTGGAGGATGTCCAGCAACTTCCCCCACGTCTCCCGCAGCGTACCACGATGGCTACGAACCATCTCCTCGCGACACTCCTCACACAGCTCTAGCCAGCACGGGAGGTGCGCCAGCGCCCCCAACTGCGCCTCCAGCCCCGTGAGCGCGTCCACGGTCCACAGGTCCACGCGCAGCTCCTCGAACGCCGTCCGGAGGCGCGCCATCTGCACCGCACACGTGTCGGGCTCCGCGCAGCCCACGGCGCACTCCGCGCGGTGCACGACGTGTGCGAGGCGGGAGGACGCGCGGAGGAGCCCTCGACGCGTGGAGATGCAGCGCACCATGTCGTCCCGGGAGAGACTGACGACGGCGCCCGAGGTGCGCGTGATGCCGAGGAGGATCTCGTGGGGGGCGTGTTGGCAGGCGTGGTAGAGCGCGAGGGGGAGGAGGGTGTGCTTGCCGGTGAGGCGTGCGAGGTTGACGGCTTCGAAGGCGGCGCCGGCGGCCTTGTCGCGTTCGGAGAGGTGGAGTTTATCGGTGTGCGTGCCGCTGCTGCGCTGAAGGAAGGTTTGGAAATCTGAGGTGAAGTAGTCTTCGAGGTAGTTGGCCGCGTCGTCGACGATGTCTTGGAGTGCGTATTTGCGGCCGAGGCGCATGAGCGCGGAGAGCACGTTGAATCGTATGTGGGGGGCTTGCTTCATGAGAGACCTGGTATGTCGCGTGTTAACTTCGATACAGAGTTCCGCTGACAAAAGAAGGATATGCACTTGCGTCCATCGTACATCGTGCGAAGCAGAGTCGACATGTCGTCCGCTCCATCGGAGACATGATAGACGGGAACGCCCTGGAACGTTACCGTGGCCGTGTTCTCGTTCCGGTCGTTCGCCTCAAACACCTGCACCTTGAAGGTCTCGGAGCGCAGGGAGAGCCAGCCCTTGTGCACGCGGAAGCTCTTGTCCCCGGCGACTATGCAGACGTCGCCGTCCGGGAACCACAGGCCGGGGTCGGGCTTGCTCATGGGGCTGCGGGCTCTGGTGCTCCGCGCGACTGTGTCGGCGAAGACGGCGTGGAGATATGCGAGATGGCGCGCTTCGTATGCCTGGGTGGCTGGCCTGATATTGAGTTCGACCATGTCGCGAGCGTAGGTTGACTTCGAGCACGCGACGCTAGAGAGAGGAGGTTAGAGGAGTGAGATCGATTCTTGGCGGCGTTATATAGATATACGGAAGGGCCGCTTGGGCCTCGCACTGGACTGATGCGTATGGTGCTGGAACCAGGCGGCAACAAGGCTTCGGATGTGTATGGGCCACCGCATCACTGTCTGTCGCGGGATCCAGTGGACCTTGATTTGCGCGCCGAAGCTGCGAACCCCCTTGAGATGATGGAGGCTGACTACCTGGAAATACGTACAAGGTGCAGCCGCCAGGGTGGCATAGCACTACAGCCTCCTAGGATAGCCCGAGAGGTCTTGAGGCCTGTTTTGGTCAGCGACAGAGCAGCAGGCAGATTGGCCGCGGACACACGATGGACCAATAGCTGGCCGTGCGACCGGTGTACGCCGAGATAGGTTTCTTCTGTGGTCCATGGGCGGTAGGTCGCAAGTCCAGTAGACCAAAGACGCTCACGAAAGTGAAACATGTGTGCACGAACGCGCGCCCCCACGCAGGATCGAGGGGCTCGATCAGACCTCCGGAGTAGTAAGAACGCGGAGGCGTGGAAAACGACGCCGAGATGGGATGAGACACGCGATGAAGCGAAGGAGGCGTCGGGGGCGAAGTTGAGAGATGGGCGGACGACGAGGCCAAGGAGGTGCCAGTGGTCAGATACATCGCCAGACTAGACCCAAAGATGAAGTACGGGTGTATGAGTAGACCTTAATGTTCATAGAAAGAGCACCCAAGCAGACGATAGCTGGCGAGCTTGGAGAGAACACCGCACGCGCAGAGCTCGGCTACTGCCTCTGGGTAGGCGAAGATTTCTAATTAGTCGGAAAAGCATCCACTCAGTGAGAAAACACACCAGATTTGCATGTACGCACAGTAGACACAGCATATAGTCACTCACGATGAGTTGTCGTTGCTACATATGAACTTCGCATCTCTCGCATTTCCTTGGCGGCGGGTATGTTCAATCATAATGCGAGTGGGAGAAGAGTACAGGGTTTGATTTCCGCATATTCTATGAATGTCGCCGTGGACATACAAGCGCGTTTGTCCTTCGAACGAGGAAGAGGACATGAGAGGACGAGGAAGAGAGGCCGACTTGGAGACGGCAGCAGGTGAGGCCGGAGGATCGGCCCGGGCCTCGTCTGTTTGTTTGCGCAAGCTTCCCGTTTTGGAAAAGTCAAGTTCGTCTCGACTCTGTTTAGCCCGGGACCGAACTCCCTCTCCGACCACAGCGACCGCGATAGCACGACGCATAATCACGCTCAAAGTCAGAGCGCGTCATCACCTGGACACAATAGGAAGCCCGAGATCCTACCTCTACCGTTTCGTCGCACAAAAGGGTCTCACAGCGCGGCGATCGGGTCGGCAAAGACCTTGCAGCGTGGCCGTACGCGCGTCCCACCCCATATATTAATGACTGCTGCGCAACCAAAGACAGAGACCACCTTTCCATCTCCCAGTCCAAGCGGTGAGCCGGGCGCGATTTTGTATGCGCAGGATGAGACGCTGACAATGGGCAAATAGAACAACTCAGCCCAACCAACGCCCTAATACAATCTCCGCCCATCCCCAAACCCAGCAGACCCCGCACGGCTCACAGCTCATTCGCTCGTTCTGCATTGTGAGTGGCTAAAATTCCGGAGCTTTCCGCACACTCAACTTACCTGCCTGCAGCACGGCGCTTCCTCCCTTTGCATTGTCCCCCATCCCGCTCGATCTTAGCCACATCCTCAACACTATAAGATGTCGATCTCCACCGGTTCGATATGCAGCTTTGGCGACTACGATTTCTCCTCTACGTCGAGTATGGCCGGCAAGCCTACTCCGGTCTCCGGCAAGGTCGTCAACGACCCCAGCGCTCACGGAGACACGCTTCGAGACGCTCAGCTTGCAGGATGGTGCGATGAGATAAAAGGCAAGATCTGCGTTTACGACGGCGACATAGACTCGTATCTGCGCACCTTTTTGCCCTCGAGGACGCCGTGCCTCCTCGATGCACCTGCCACCGCGCTATCGGAGAACTTTGTGCCTGCGAAAGGGAAGGAGTTGGCGAGCTACACCCCACTGGTGCGTCCTCGTCACATTGCACGCTCTATACGACTGCTCACCCTTATACAGCTCGAGATTTTCAGGGCTCTTGTAGCGAGGTTCCCTGCGGACAAGAAACCGTCCTTCTATGGAGGCCACGACCAGGTTATGCCTTTCCCGTTCGCAGAATTCGCCGGCAGGCACCATGAATCGAAGCCGGACCTCGCGATGTCCTTCCCAGGCATTCTACTCGCAGAAAAGATTGAGTCACCCAATTGGTCGCAGTTCTCGATGGCCATGGAGGTGAAGGATCTGGTATCCAAGGATCCGTTCGCGCGTTCCTCAAGGACCGATTATAGCGCCGCCCTGGCTCATAAACTCGTGCAGCTTGCGGTCAACGCGAGGGGACTGATGTTTGCCAACGGCTTCCTTGCCTCCTTCATGCTCGGGATATACGGCGACGTCGTCCGCATCGCTCGATTCGATCATGCATGCTGTGTCGCCTCGGCCCCCGTCAGCTTGAAGACCGCCGAGGGCCTCCGCGCTGTCCAGGAGTTCTTCTGGAGGTTTGTACACCCCTGGGAAGGCGAACCGGGGGCGGTCGTCGGCTCCGACCCTACGATCCGGAATCTCACGCCCGCGGATACAACCTGGCTCAGGGAGCGTCTCGGGAGCGACGCTAACCTTCTCGACGACGTCGACATAGACGAGGCTCGCTGGGTGAAAGTATGGGACGACGACAAACCCGCAGATCCCAGGGCGTTCATCCTTTTCCGGCTGCTGGACGTGAACGCCCGCCTCTTCTCTCGCTCGACCATGGTCTGGCTCGGTATTGAAGATGTTCGCTTCCGCAACAGGGAGAGCAATGCAAAGATGGACGAGCCTGTGGAGCTTCGGGTTATCAAGGAGGCGTGGCGCCAGGTGATTCGAATCCCGGAGCAAAAGTTCTACACTCGCCTCAAGGAGGAGATCCCCGATGAAGAACGAATAGGCCTCCCCGATCTTCTATGTGGCGGCGATCTGGGAGAAAGAGACGTCAAGCGCTGGGAAGCTGCCTGCACGGGCAAAGCTTGGTGTGACGATGACGACCTGCTTGATGCACGGTCGGTCGCATCCGACTTGTCTACCGCCTCAGAAGCTGCTACCGACGCCTCATCCTTGTTCTCGGCGGCTTCCGCAAGGAGCTCTAACTCTTCAACATCGTCACTCTCGCACACAGACGCTAACGGTCCTGCCGATGGCGACCAACAGACAGCGTCGGAGTCGATGCCCCAGGTTGGGCAGCCGGACATTCCATATCCCATGCACCAGACGTGGTCTTCGCGGCTTGGAATGGGGCCGACGTATCATGCAAACGAACGGAGCCATATGCGCTTCGTGATGGACACAGTCGGGAGGCCGCTATCTCGCTTCAAGACTACGAAGGAGCTCGTGATGGCATTGCGCGATGCAATCGTAGGTGTGTCCCTCTCCTTCATCTTCATCCGTCATACCATATTGAATACCTTTGCTACAATGTGCAGGGCACCAGCTAGCGATGGAACGTGCGGGAGTCTTACACAGGGACGTCAGCAGCGGCAATATTCTCATCGTCGATCGCGTGCCAGTTGCGCGCCCCATTTCCCATGGAGTTTTACTCGACTACGACTACAGCTCGATGACGCTAGAACCTCCCAACAGATCTATGGCAGTAGATGTTATTCCGCCGCGCTTCCCTCTCTTCCCGTTGGAGAGTCTCGGCCAGAACGATCC
>MNAD01001726.1:8920-37415 GCA_001895945.1 Trametes pubescens
TTTTTTTTCTTCCGCTGCTCTCGTTTGAAGTACATATCCATGTCTTGTCTTGTCGGGAGTCGGGTTTTGAGCAATCCACGATCTACTGTCCTTTCTACCCGCGTGCGATGCTACACTGTTCAAAAGGTTTCGCCGAAGAAAGGCACCAAAGGGTCGAGCAAAGACGTGTCCAGATGCCTCCTGAATCCAATAACGATACAAATACAACAAGCCTCTGCAAGGCCGCCTATAAACCGTTCTATACCATCACCGTGAGCGGCACCACGTCCAGCACCCCACCCCCTCGCACCCCCTACTCATCTACGAGCTCCCCAGACGAGTCGACGCTCCCGCCCAAACGCTCCCAAGCCCCTCTGATCTTGTTCATCTCGTCCGTAACCGCCTGCAGCTCCGCCATGAACGTGACGAGCGCGTCCGGGTCGAGGTCGTCCACGTCCGCGTCGCCGTCCGCGTCGTCGTCCCCGCTCGCCTCCCCGTTCAGCATGCGCTCAATCCGGTCGCGCCGCTGTGCCTGCTCCTGATATAATCGAATGTACACGAGGAAGCACGTCTTGTAGTACCCGCGCAATCCTGGGCGGTCAACGGGCAGAGGCGCTCGGGGCTTGAAGCGCGCGGGGTATTTCTGCTTCGTCTTGAATTTCTTCACAGCAGGCTCGGCGCGGGGCGGAGGGTCGGACTCGTCCGAAGACGAAGTGAAGTGGATCGAGGATCGGCGACGCTTCGATGTGCTCGACGCGCGGTGCGGGCCGTCGTCCTTCGCACTCGCACTCGAGGAGGACGAGGACGAGGGAGGCTGCGGATTCTCGGGCATTGAAGGCCTGGGCGGCAGGGACGAGCGTGGCGGTGGCGAGAACGCAAGCGACAACGGCGACGGCTCCTTCTTCACCTTCGTGCGCGGTGGACCCAAAGGCGAGGGTTCGCGTAGCACGGGCTTCTTTGGCAATGAGAGGTCCCTCCCGCGCGACTTCTCAGCAGCGCTCTGCTGGTCCTCCAGGCGACGCTTCTTCGTTACACCACTGCTGAGCGGAACGTCACGTTCGGAATACTCCGAGTCGTCTCCCTCTCGCGGAGCCTTCTTGCGCTTCATAGGAACAGGCGACCCTTGCCCTCGGGATCGCTGTCGCTCGTCTGCTACACTCTGACGCTCGCGCTCCCGTTGGCGCTCCTCTCGTCGTTCATCCGCAGCGCGCTCCTCCTTGGTCTTCTTGCGGAACTGTGGCGTGGTAGTCTTGGGCTGCGGCGACGCCATCGGCGCTGCGATGGGCGGGAGTGGCTTTGCAGATCCGGAAGGCGCGGGCAGCTCGCGCTCACGTTTGCTTTCTCGAGCATCCACCGGGCCTGTTCTCTTTGCAGGGAGAGGCGAGTTCGCGCGCAGGTCGGTAGCGGGTGGCGTGGCGGACGCCTTGACCTTGTACCCAGAACCGGGAAGCCTCCGGTTTGGGGGGCGCGTCGCGCTCGTGGGCGTACCCGCGCCGCTTCCATCATCAATGTCGCGCTCGCGCGTCTTGCCCTTCGCGGTGGGCTCATCCCGACCCGGGCGCGCGCTTTCGTCCTTTGCGATGATGATATCTGGCACCTTCTTCCGCATTCCCTCCGCAGGCTTCGTCTTCTTCGTCGTACCTTTGGACATCATGCCCTTCTTGGGTTCTGCGCCCGACGCGCTAGGGCCCGCCGCAGACTTTGCCGACGCGCGCAAACCGGCATCGGTGGCCCCGACTTCGCGATAGCGCGCATGCTCCCAGACAGGGTCCGACTCTGGGATCCTCAGGCTCTTGTACGCCGCGCGCGCCTGCCGCGACAGGCTCAGGCGTTCGTCGGAGTCCAACGAGGGCCATTCGTACGGTCGCACGTCGCGCCACGACTCCGTCTTTAGCTGCCACAGTTGAGGCGTATCAGAGCTGCTGCTCTTGACCGTGGGTTTCGGCTCCGCCACCTGCGCAGCTGTCAGATAGATTGCACGGCCATACACTACATGTTAACTCACATTGTGCAGCAGCAAGATGAGCTCCTTCTTCATCTGCGGGGACGGGTCCTTTCCCGCACACATCGCGATGACCTGATCGGACGTCCGAGCCTTGAGCGCCAGGCAATGGATCAGACGCGCCTTCGTCGGAGGAACCTCATTTGTTGATCCATTTGCGTGGGAGCTGGAGGCCGGAAGCGGAGACGCCACCCTCGACGTCTTAATGCCCGACGGCGGGCGACTGACGGAGGGCAGAGCCGGGCGACGAGGGGCTGTCGCGTCTTTCCGCCTCCCCTTCGCGCCCGTGTGACCCAGATCCGGGGGGGTATCGAGGTATATGGCCTTGCGCTCGGTGCGCTGTTTCTCGGCCTCCAGCGTTCGGTCACGCACCGTGCTCTCCACTTTCTCCCCAAGCTGGCGGTCCACAGTGAACTTGCCGATGACGTTGGCGTACATCTTCAGCGGAGCCATGGGCTTTTGCGCCGAGGCCATACGGAGGTATAGTTCGTGGGGGCCATTCTCTTGGTCGGCTCGCACAGAGTAGAAGGTATCGTTAATGTATAGTCCCTGTATACGTGTCAGAGCTGCATATATGCTGTCATGAGGTGTGGACGACGCACTGGGGTCTTCCCGAACTCGAAGTGCAACTTGGGGAGGTTCTGCGCGTCCTCCAGCTGCTCGAAGGTCTCCGCCGACATGCGGAACAGCATTGCCTGCTTTGGTTTAGTGTGCATAAGGTCTCCAGGACCCGGTTGTCCTTGCAGGGTGAGCGTCGCGTCGGGCGGGAGGGGCATGGTGGCGGCTGAGGTCGAACAATGCAGTAGCACGAGTGGCGCGGTATTGGGAGATGTCAGAGAGACGCAACGGAGGTATAGGCCAGACAGGTGTGCAGAGCCACCTATATAGGCGGAGACGGTGGGTATGTGCGTCGACGACGGCAACAGCGACGCGGGCCCGAGCGTGCACGACGAGGTGGGGGGAGGAGAGCTGTGGGCCTGGCGGGAAGTTGTGGCACAGCACAGATCGTATCAGCCCATGTGCGCTAGCCGCCCGCCTCGCCCCAGTCCGCTTCGGGCCTCCAAACCTTCGCGGACCTTTCTCTTCATTAAATTCAAGGCACCTCCCTCCATCTGTATGCATTCTGCAGAGGCACGGCTGCACAGCAGTGTTCGTATAGAGGCATGCGTACATACAAGGTGTGCATGTGGGTGATCACATTCCCAGTGGCCACTACACGAGCCGCAACGGCTGCGTTTCACTTATCTGTTTATATCGTCAGCGTCCCAAAGCATGGCGAGATGGCCGAGCGGTCTAAGGCGCCAGACTAAGGTGCACAAGCGGTGGATTGGTATCTGGTCCGAAAGGGCGTGGGTTCGAATCCCACTCTCGTCAAATCGGTTTTGTTTTGCCTACGTTTGAGCTGTGCAACCCATGCATAGAAGGTTTAGTAGGTGGGCGACATCGACGGCAATGACTAAAGCATCTCACTGATAGACTGTCATGCTCTAATACTTGTGCTACGTATCACCATGCTCAATAGAAGGTCGTAATGATGATGGGTAATGTCCAAGGCGGCGCGAGGTTGTCATTGGAATACTATGGACGGCGCATAGAGACCATAGCCGTACTCCACAGCAGTAGCGGCGCGGGACGCACCGCGCTTTAGGTTCTCGGGATATAGGGTGATGCTCCGCACCGGAGGCCTCGAGTCGGGATGGTCGTAGTAATCCAGCCCGAGTTGATAAGGGCCACTGATGCTGTGGCGACTGTAGTCAAAGGCAAGGTCAACGATCGCTGGAGTTCTAGCGCACGGTGCACTTACTCCCGGCAGTGCACGGCTATGGCTCTGCTATCGTGGCAGTGGAACTCGCAATGGGCGCAACACTTCTTCTTGTCGTAGAACATCGGTGGGACGTACAGGTGAGTGGGGTCATTGCACTCGACCTCTCGGACCCGGGCTGTGAGGGCGGCATCGAGCAGCTTCCACGTGCTCTCCCCTGGCACTCCTCTGCACCGGCGTGCACTCCCAAACGTGCCTTCGGAGGGCCGCCCATGTGCGATCTGTGGTGGGGCCGTTTCAGCAGACGTCTACAACGAGTACAGATATGCTTACCGCTCCCCTCCAATCGAAGGTCTCCTTGCTGATAACCTCGGTATTTGGCGGGCAAGCCATACATACCAGTCTAACTTCACATTTGTCCATATCCTCGTGAGTCGCCACGTCTGGATCGAACCCGCACGCAGTAACAACGGAGCGCGCTCCCTCTATATCGACGTTCGCAGAGAACATGTCGTCGGTCGCGGTCCACGGCGGTCGCTTCCCTTGCCATACGCAGAGCTCCACGATTGCCTGGCCCCACGAATCTTGCCGGTAGACCACATCCCTAGCGCACTCGTGTGCGAGGACATTAGGCCATTTGAGGTCCTCGCGGTGACAGCTGTCGCATTTGAACGTGAGGATGGCTAGTGACAGATTCGGAGGGGAGGAGTCTTCCCCACGAGGAAGAACCTCCAAGGCTTTCTTCGAGAACTCCTGCTCGCGGTCTGCCAACCATGCGGCCTTGACGATCGGGATCATATCCTGCAGTCGTTCGAAATCGGCCTGCATAATCTCGGGGCTTGAGGGTGCGTCGACCAGCTGCTGGAACGGAGGCAGCTTCGCCAGATCTAGAGAGCAGGCCTGAGACTCCGTCATTGGTGTCCGCCGCCCAAGCGAGGCCTCATAGGCAGCAGCAACGTGACTGAGATAGACAAGTCGCTTGCTGAATTCCTTGAAGCGTTCCTTGTCGAGACGTGCCGCCCGCACTCCTTCCATATGGGTTATGACATCCTGTCGAATGGACTGCCAAACTACATGTGCAGTCAATATCGCATGCATCTCCAGTGAAAGAGATCGACAAACTGGTGTCAGAGAGCTTCTGGGGCTTGCGCACAGCTTTGTGATCTTTGAGCTGATTTAGGGAGTGAGTGGTCATCTGGTCGAGCTCATCTGCCCAGCCTTCTTGTCGTAGTCGGGCTACAATGCTACGCCTTATATTAAGCATACGTATGAATGACTGGCGCAAATATGCCACTCACCTTTCGAATCGAGCCTTCCTGATGTTCTCTAGTTCTTCGGTCCTGTTGTTCGATTCCGCGGCCTTCCAGGCTTTCAGAGCTTCAATCGGCTGTTGGAGAGCATCATAAACGAATGGTGAAACTACTCGTGCAGTAGTATAAGACTTTACCAGGATCCTCTGTTTGCGCGCGGCCACGTGCCCCTGGGCGAACTGAACCTTCTCCGCATCGTTTGTGAGAGCTTTCCACTTCGCTATGGCTTCTTTAAAGTGAGGAAGGTAGACGGCTGGTGTATCGTGGTAAGAGTCCTTGCTGTTCTTCAGGTGAGCAATGCAACATAGAAAGAAGGCGTAGCGGATCAACTCACGAGCGCGGAACGAGAGCTGTGTTGACTGCAAAGTGTTGCACTCGTGTCTCCACTCGCACGAGCTTGTTAAATGCCATCGCATCATATGCTCTTGTCTGAAACCTGAGTGACCCCGTGTGAGGGAGGTATAATTAAATGTGTGTGGAGGACACCATACAACTTGTCCCTGCATCCTGGACAGTATCGTGCATAGACCTCCCATATGATGGTCTTGACGTTCGGCTTCAGGCAGCTCTGTTTGATGATTAGATCACGTCTTGCGCATTGAATAACCACGAGCCGCTCACATGACAATACGGGAAGAACAGTAGGTTTGCGTACTGCGGTTCGCTCAGGAAGGGTGGGCAGTCCGGCAGTCCTTCGACTTGCTTGCGCGCGGCCTTCCATAACAGCGCGGAGTTACGACTTGTCAAAAACGCGCGAAATATCTTGGACGTGCGCGCCAGATTGAGCAGGTCGCGCGGGTGCATGCAAGTGAACACCTAACGCGCGAAGGCAAGCGTCCGTGAGTTCCCCGATCGAGCAGCGTGCCTGAACAATGCAACATTACCTCTATCAAGATGTCCAGAGGCATATTGGGCATATCCTTCAACCCGCCGCGTCGTCCGCGGAGGTTGCGACGAGGTGGGCGGTCCGCCGGGGATGCTCCTGCGGCAGCTTCACTGTCCACGTCAGAAGCGAGCGCCCGGTCCTTTCTTGCCTTCTTCCTCGGAGGCATGGCGGCTGGATAGACAGATACGTATATCCTAGAGAGCGCCGTGACCGGTACGAGATGGAGGTTGAGAAGAGAACGCGAGCTAGGAGTGGCGAGTGGCTCAAAGTCCCAGTCTTCTGATCTAAGATCTGCGATCTGAGATCCGGGATGTACGTCGCCTGCAAGCGCCCAATTACAGCTGTTCTCAAATCGATAGGCCCGTGGAAAAAAAAATCGCGGACAGCGCTTTCGGGCGGCGACGGCGGAGAGGATGCGGATGTACATGCCGAGGGCCGCGCTGGGTCGCGTACCTCTTCGCGACGCGCGCTACCTGCCAAACAGCATCGCCACGTCTGGGCTTGAACGCCTCTGTGTTTTTTTTCTACGGGGGCCTATCGATCTGAGAACAGCTGTAACGTACTTACACATACAAGTACTTGGATCTAAACATTGCACCCCTCAGGCTCTTGCATTCATTCTCTTCCAGGTCCGACACCCAACCGTCGCAATAGGTGCGCACCCAGATATCTCAGGGAAAATATGCATTGGCTTCAATCTGCAACCTTCAAGTACATTACTCCGGACATCATGATAACCTTTGACTTGGATACTATATTCTGGATGACCACGTTCTATGGCACGTAGAGACCGTACCCACACTGCACAGCAGTAGCCGCGCGAGATGCGCCACGCTCGGGGTTCTCAGGAAACAGGGTAACGCTCCGCTCGGGAGACCACGAGTCGGGGTGGATGTAGTAGTCCTCTGTGAGTTGCGCAACAGCGATGTTGTGCATGCTGTGGTCGCAGGAGTGGTGTCAGCGGCCAGTGAGTTTCTATGCGCCGCACACTTACCTCCGGCAGTGTTGCCCTATACTGTCGTGGCAATGGAACTCGCAGTGGGCGCAGCAGAACCTTGTATCACCCAGTTTAGGCCCGACGGTGTGTTGAGTTGGTCCCATCAACTCAGCCTCCCAGACACGGAGGGTGAGTGCAGTGTTGAGCAGCTTCCATTTGCTCTCTCCCGAGGATCCCTTGCATCGCAGTGTGTTTCCGAGATTGCCATCGGAGGGTCGTTTGTGTGCGACCTGTCGGGGGGCGTAAGCAAGTATCGATCATCTAGTCCAGAGAACCACATACCGCCCCCCTCCAAGTGAATGTCTTCTTGCAGACGACCTCGGGATCTGGCGGACAAGCCATGCAGACAAGTCTCGCTTCGACACAGTCCATCTCTGCGTGAGTGGACACGTCCGGAGGGAACCCACATGCAGCAACAACAGAGCGTGCTACCTCCACATGAACGTTGGCAGAGAACAGGTCCTCGGCGGCTTGCCACGGGGGCCGCTTCCCCGTCCACACGCAGAAAATCAAGACGGCCTTGCTCCAGGAATCCGGCCCATATGCATAGTTCACAGGCCTAGCGCACGAGTGTGCGAGAACATGGGGCCATTTGAGATCTTCACGACCGCACGTGTGACATTCGAACGTGAGGATGGCTAGCGAGAGGAGGGAGACGTCGCCGTCAATAGCAATAACCTGTTGTGCTTTCCGCAGGAACTCCTGCTCGCGCTCCGCCAACCATGCGGCCTTGAGAGCCGGGATTGTATGCCGTAGCCGTTCGAAATCATCTCGAGTGATCTCCGCGCTTGAAGATGCGTCGATCAGCTGTTGGAACGGAGGGCGTTTCGCCAGGTCTAAGAAGCACGCCTGGATCTCCGTCATCGCCGTCCGCCGCCCAAGGGAGGCCTCGTAGGTAGAGACAACGTCGCGGAGATAGCCCAGCCGTTTGATATAAATCTCGAACCATTCGTTTTCGAGACGCGCTGCCCGCACGCTTTCCAGTTGGCCTATGACCTCCTGTCGAATTGACCGCCAAACTGCCAATGTTGTTAATATCGCTTGTATAGCCGGTGCGAAAGGGGGACAAACCGGCATCAGTGAGCTTCTGGGGCTTGCGTACAGCTCTGTGATACTTGAGCTTGTACATGCATTCTGAATCAGCCATCTTACTGAGCTCGTCTGCCCAGCCTTCTTGTCGCAGTCGGGCTACAATGCTGTACTTCTATGAGACACGCGTATACATGAGCAGCACGAGCACGTCACGTACCTCTCAAACCGAGCTTTCCTGATGTTGTCCAGTTCTTCGGACCGGTGGTTCAATTCTGCGGCCTGCCAAACCTTCAAGGCTTCCATCGTCTGAACGCGCACATTATCAACGAACGGTCAGACTACTCGTGCAACTACTCACCGAGATCCTCTGGCTGCGCGCGGCCACGTGCTCCTGGGCGAATCGGATCTTCTCTCCCTCATCGGCGAGCGTCTGCCACTGGGCCTCGAGTGTCCGGACTTCAGGAAGGTAGACGTGATCTATCTGGTAGTTTGAGTTCTTGCTGTTGTACAGGTGAGCAACGTAGTACGACAAGGTGCGGCGCGATAACCTACGTCCGCCGCATAGCAACCATGGTGACCGCGAAGTCGGACACATTCGTGTCCTTTCGTACGCGCAACGCAAACTTCGCTGCGTCATACACTTCACGCCTTGCTTTAAACCTGAGTAGCGCCACATCAGCATCGCGACATCAGCATAGATGAATAAACACATACACTGTTTCCTTGCACCCAGTCGAACAGAAGCGAGCGCAGACTTCCCATATGATGGTCTTGACATTTGGCTTTAGGCAAATCTATATCCAAGTCGATACACGCCTTGCGCACGCACCAGTCGCATGCCACTCACATGACAGTGCGAGAAGAACAGCAGATTGGCGTATTGCGGTTCGCTCAAGAAGGGCGGGCAGTCTGGCAGCCCTTCGACTTGCTTGCGCGCGGCCTTCCAGAACGGCGCGGAGGTGCGGCTCGTCAAGAACGCGCGGAAGCTCTTGGACGTGCGCGCAAGATTGAGCAGATCGCGAGGATGCATGCAGGTGAATATCTAGCGCACGAAGGCAAGCGATCGTGAGTTTCCGACTTCGAGGCGCACCAGGGAGGCGCGAGAAGACGTTACCTCTATCAAGATGTCTAGCGGCATGTTGGGCATGTCCTTCAGGCCACCCCGTCGCCCCCGAAGGTTTCGACGAGCAGGTGCTAATACGAGGGTCGACGATAGTTCTGCAGCACCGGCAGTGGTACTACCTGGAGCAGTAATGTTCGACGTCGTAAGTGCCATGTCCTTTCTTGCCTTCTTTCTGGGAGGCATGATGATCAGGTAGAGGTTGGTCGCGTCGTAGAGAGTGCTGTTATGGAGGTAGAATCCGATGCGAGATGGAAGTTAAGAGAGAACGCGGCGTAAAGGTGGCTCAACCGTCTTCGGAGGTACTCATTACAGTGTACGGATCTAAGATCCTCACGAAGGTCAATCGAATGCTTTCAAAAGGTGTCGACGTACCTTTGGAACCAAAGAACCATCGTGTGTACGTCCTCGGGTACCTCAGAGTCAGCAGCTTGCATTCTTTTCAGTCCGTATCTAACCAGCAACTCGTACATCCAAAGGAGAAGGTCAATCAAGGCGGTCTCTACACACACTACGTATCCAGAGTTCGTTCGGGAAGAGATAACGTTGCAGATCTCGATGAAGCAACACGGCGCGAAGGGGTGAGGTACGTGTGAAGGGAAGTTTAATAAAGAAAATGCGGAACAACCGAGCCGTTGGCAGTCCAAGGGCGTGCGCGCGCTGATATACAGATGGTGTACACGCGCGCGCGACGCCCGGCGACATCGTGTCCAGGTGTTGTAACGGTGTCGTAAAGAAGCGATAAAGGAGGCCAAGGGGGTAGGTAACACAGCACAAGCACACAAGCACAAGCCTCCGAAACGTCTTCGTCTCCATCTTCCGCGCGTCAACCTCGTAAGCAGTCATGTAAACGGATCGTACAAAGTTCAGTTCATATCCTCCCAGTTCGGCCGCGGCGCGCCGATCGACAGCTTGCCCATAATCTTCCGCTGGCGCAGGTTCTTCACCTCCGTGCTGATGAGGTCCCGCAGCCTCTCCAAGTCGAGGCTGCGCTCGGCCCGCGAGCCCATGAGCAGGTTGCGCCAAATGCCCGCGGCGGCAACCGAGTTGTCGATCGGCAGCTGGAGAGGCCGGTGCAGGCGGACCATCTTCTGCATGAGGTGGTCGGGGCTGGGGTATATAGCGTCGGGCCAAGCAATGCGGATGGCGAACCACCAGCCCAGAGGCTGCGAGCGTACGCGTCAGTATCACAACTATTCAACATACAACTGTTACTCACTCGACCGTCCGGTAGGCATCGTTCCGGGTATGTGTCATAAGTCGTCAGGGAGCCATCGGGCAAAGAGAATCTACGACATCCTAGTCAGTCATTGCAAGCATGACTCCGGACATAGTCAAACATACCGGTGAACCACCCAGTGGTTGTCGTCGTTCCGATGTTTCGCAAGGACGATGAGCAGCCTCGGGATGCCCTCCAGCCCAAACGGTGCCCACAGCTCCCGGAGCATCCCGCACGCGTCTCCATGCCTGCCGTTGTACACAGCGGTGCTGATCGCGTCCGCCATGTTCGGCGGCACAAACAGGCGGTCAACGCGTCCCGGCGGGCTATCCGTCATCTTCGCCCGCACGTAGCGCTTGTACGTCTGCGTCGACCAGATGCTCAGCGCGATCTCGTCCACCTGCATGCCGCGGTTGCAGCTGTTAACGGCATTATCGAGCTCGCTCATCGGCCAGACGATCGCCCAACTCAGTAGGCGCTGGTGGATGCGCTGCCACGGCGGGAGCATCCGCGGCTCGTTGCTGTACTCGCCCTGGTGCCACACCTGCCCGTGGTCCATCATGTCGCCCCGAACGTCCTGCGGAATGGGCGGGAGAGGTGGCGAGCCCGCGCGACGGTCCGTGTACCCGCCCGTGTGCCCGTCAGGGATCTCGGGCAGGCCGGACTCCGTGATGGCAGCCTGCGCGTCGCCCTCTTCGTAGTCCTCTCCGTCGTCCCTAGCGAGCTCCCAGGTCTTGTGCGTGGCGACGGACTGAGCGCCGTTGTTGGGCTTGACGCGCAACTTGTAGAGCTCCTGCTCGAGGTACTCTTGGCCGGGAGAGTTCTCGCGGTCCTGAGCGGCGTACTCGCTACCCAAACCACGCCCTTCGCCGTCCGTCGTCGCGTAAGGGTGGTCTTCCTCATCCTCGTACCCGTCCTCCTCGCGAATAGCACCGTGCATCGAGCCATCGTGGTGGTGCATGGATCCCGGTAGAGTGTGCAGATGCGTCGACTCCCGAATCAATTCGGTCTCCTGTGTCTGGTACATGGATTCATCGCCCGTCGGGTGTTGGCGTACGTCGATTGTGGGTGTCATGGTCTGGGGATAGCCATTCATCTCTGAACTGGGGTAGTGATGATGGTGATGGGGGTGCTCCTGCGGAAGGTACCCCCCTTGGCCGTCAGTGAGATACGAGCCGCCACGAGAGGATCGTAGACTCTTCTCGATCTTGGGAGCGAGGTCTTCCATGCGGTTGTTCATGCGAATAAACCCTTCGATCAGCTCCTTCGCCCATTCCGGAGGCTCCTGGTTCGTGCCCAGTTGTGTTCCGCCTCGAGACTTTGATATCGACGACAGGGCAGCCGCGAGATGAACGGCAGGGTCATGATCGTGATACGACTTGCGGTAAGCCTTGATAGACTGGGAGCGTGCATCAATGAATATGACTGTCAATTCCGCAAAGGACAAACAAAACTTACCTCGTTGTCGTACTTCATACCGAGCTTCTTGACCCGGGCCCGGACTGCCTTGCGCACGGCCTTCTTCACTGGCTCACCCATGGGTTGGTCCAGCGCATGAAGTAGTTGACACAGCTCCATGTCATGGTAGTGGGAATTCTGGACCTCGGGCTCGAGCATAGATGGCGCCATGGCCGAGGGCGCATATGACGTCCGAGAACGCGAAGGCCTGGTCAGAAGGTCCTGCACCAGACGTTGCTCTTCTGCGCTCAAGTGTTCCACAGGAGAAGCTGGCCGCGAAGGAGTTGGTGTACTGTCGGGGTCGTTGACCGGGTGTCTGGAGCGTGCAGGGGACATGGGAGGCGCCGAACGCAACGCCTCAGTAGCAGCTACGCTCCGTTCACTGCGCTCACGGGGCATGCGTGTCGCCTGACTCCGAGGAGACATAGGTGCTTGGGAGCGTGCTGAGATACAGGGTGTTAACAATCTGCCAGTCTAACCTATGAGTACACATACCGGCACTCTGGGACTTCGCATAAGCAGGCGCTTCGGTGGGAGCACGTCCGTTGACTTCGGTGGGGGCGCGGCCGTTGACTTCGGTGGTGCTCTTCACAGACTTCGCCGACTTCTGCGACATTTCGGCTTGCTGTTGCTGCAACTGTTGCTGTTGCCTCACACGACGAGAACCCGCCTGTGAAGCGGACTCCGAGGGCGCGATGGAGTAGGCCTTCTGTGTCCGCTGACCATCATCGACCATCGATTCGGGTAGTGGTGGATACGCGGTTCGTTGTGTTTTCTGGGTATTGCGGGACTTCACCGACTGGTTCTGCGAAGCTATGGTCCTGGGAGACAAAGGCCTCTCCATGCCTCCGCCAGCGGCCGTGGCAGTACGGGTGGGAGACAGAGCACGAGAGGCAGACTTTGGGGACAGCAGCTGCACGCCTCGGTAAGTAACGATGATCACGGCAATCGAACACAACACATACACCATTCTGGGCAACAGAGGGAGCCTTCTGCGACACCTTGGATCGACTGCGCGAGCCCACGCCACTGGGCGCGCCGGCGTATGAAGTACCGGCGATCCCAGTCGTAGCAGCGGGGGCCATACCAAATTGCTGCTTGCATGTAAGAGGCCAATCCCGACAGTCTCCGACACAACCTGCTTACCTGGAACGGGTTGGGGTGGCTACTAGTAGGAGAAGCCAGGGCAGTTTCGGGAAGTGGCACGCCCGCAGCTTTCAGAGGGGAACCCTAACAACCGCTTCCGTTCAACACATAGCAGCGGACCAACACATCGGAAGCGTACCACCGCATTCCACTGCTTGTTCCCACTGAAGCTCTCTCGGGGGAGAGGACCGAAGTTGCCAAACGATGAGCCATAAGACTCAAAATGGGGACCGGGAGGGTCATCGGGGCCGGGCTCGTGTTCAGGCTGACTTTCATGAGGCACGAGGAACGGGACACTACAAAACAATGTGTACTCACAATTCCGGTGGTGTGAATTGGGATGGTACGGGCAAGCTCGGAAGCATTTTCCTGGACGTCTGACCTGATGTCATCGCCATTCTCCCTGTCCCCATCCGCGAACTCGTCCATGCGGCGGACGCTACTTGCAGCTTTGCTCTTCGCGCGAGGGGAACGCATGCCTTGTGATCCGACGCTGCTACTTCCGTCGTTTTCGGGGGGCGTGCTCTCCATACTCTGGAGATACAGTAGGACTGGTTGGACAGGGCGCGTCAGACAACACGGCGTCCACGCGAGCGGAGAGGCACAGTACCTTTCTCGTCAGGCGCTGTGATAATCTGGGCGATTAATGACCATAGCACGGAATCGACTGCAGGGACCATGAGGCGCACCGGGAGTGTTGGACCGCATCATGAGCGTATGTAGATTGCTCTGGGATCCGCCAACAGCAGACATAGTGGCAGCAAATTGGGGAGTGGTAGAACTGAATGAATGCCGCTAGGCAATGGCACGAGGACGGGAGCACGAGAGACCAAGGTAAGATACAGGGGAGACAAGAGGGGCGATAAGGTATCCAGAGGGCTATTAGAAGAGGAATATGCGCGGAGGGAGTGAGGTCACACAGCGGAGGAGGGAAATATGAACTTGGGTCAGAGCTTGCTGCCTCGAGGGCGCCGCATGTTGAACTCTCTGTTGTCGCCTATTTGCCATCACTTACAGGCGCTTCGCGGGCTGCTAGGCTGATTGTCCTCGACATCGCTTTCTGCCAGTCTCCAGGCTGCTTCTATCTGTGTGTGCGCGACCCTGATTGTGCGTGGGAGGTGCGTCTGTGAGTTCGTGGGACGTGGTAGCGATCATGCACGTACCATTTGCTTCCGTCGGTGGTTACCGATCATCCTCAGCTATGGACGCGATCGGCTCCATTCTTTGGTCCCCTAGGCAGTGGTTTCATGTCGTCCTTACACATGCCTGCGAAACGCCTTTGAGGTGTACGCGCTCCGAGTATTCGACGTGTAAAACATGGCCATATGAAAGTGCAAGGATAGTGAGCACCCAAGCTGACATGTACTTCAAATCCCAGCCAGATGATGCACGGTCGCACAGCCATCGTCCGCGCGTCCTGCAGGCTGCAACAAGATTGCGAGGGGGTGAAGGAGAAAGGGGCAGACTGCGATCCGCTGCTTGAAACCTGGGGCTATATACCTGAGTTGCACGGCTCCGAAGGGAACTTCCAATTCCTAACTAGGCGAAAACCTACCCTCATTTGGTAGGTCTCCCTCTCCGCCCTTCACTTGCGCTCCTTTCGGACGTCCGTACAGCTGTGATGGTATGCATCACAGCTAAGTACATGATTGGGCAAACGCATTTGAGCTCATTACTAGTCAATAATCCTAGTCATTCGCGAGCACGGCTGATTCTCAACCGACCAGGCTCGCCATGCGCGAAAACACTACTCGAGCGCATCTTGACTCGCGCTCTGGCACTGATCCAACAATAAAGTCCTGTTTGTGTCGG
This sequence comes from Trametes pubescens, assembly GCA_001895945.1. Classification (NCBI taxonomy): domain Eukaryota; kingdom Fungi; phylum Basidiomycota; class Agaricomycetes; order Polyporales; family Polyporaceae; genus Trametes; species Trametes pubescens. The sequence goes on from MNAD01001726.1 coordinate 23,644, forward strand.
TGCACATTTATGGTCATTTCAACAGTCGGGAACCCTGTTGCTAACCGCATGCACTGCACCGGCGAGTTTTACTATAAGTGATAGCACAATCATCGTGCGCCCACAACCATACCGGTTAATAAAACCGCTACAACACCTGGACCCTCATCTCCAAACGCGGTCTCGATGCAGCGATGATTGCCAGCCTCCAGGGCGTAGGACATTTTATCTCTCACGACAGGTCTATACTCCAACTTGAAGTGGGAGGGCGCCATCTCTGTCGGCCCCGGGGCAGAACTTCCTCATCGACTGCGACAGTGAGTCGAGTCTAACGCATACAGTGCGAGATGAATTTGGTATACTGATGGCCGCCGCTAGCTGGGTCTGGCGACCTCTGGGTCCCCTCCGTGAATTGTACGAGTTCATTTGGCAGCTCGAAGGACAAATGCCACCTGGCCTTGTCCGACTCGACCGGTTCGCACAAAAGCGACAAATCTTCTGCCAGTTCCAATACGATCTTCTGTCCAATACGCTGACGGCTGCCAGGTCTCTGGACCCTTTCCGTAGCGGGCATCACCGTCAAAAATTCCGTACGTCGCGTACGTCGCGTCCGTCGGCACCGTCTCAGGCTCGCCCAGCTTTCGCGCGGCACTAGCGCAATTGTCTCTCGGCACGAACACCTGGTTGCTCGGTGACAGATGTGTAGCTCGTGTCCACGCGTACGAGAATGAATAGGAAGCTGACTACGCTTTGCGTCGTAGCTTTATGAAAAACGTGTGCTCCGCGTTTTCACTCGACCAAGTCCGTTGGCTTCCCCTGGGGGTTCGCTACTCTCAAGTGAAAGGGACATGTACGGGCCATACCTATCACTTACATGTCCACTCTTCTCGCCGGCCAGGAACATATACCATGCTTCGCTGTCTAATTTACGCACCGATACACCACATTTCACGATCTTCTTCTCATGAGATGCTGCTGTCCGATTGCGTTCTACGAGCATAAGCTACATATAATTAAAACAGCTCATAAGACATGCAAACAACAAGACCAGCTGTGCGCAGCTAACGTGCGACGCCAGGGAAGCAAAGTCGGTACAGTACGTGTACAGTGCGTAACAGACTCTTCCCGAGCCAGGGCATCGCGGTCGTCAGCGTGGGTGGTACATGTCTAGGACGTGAGCGGGAGGAGGGGCAGCCTCGCACGCGAGGGCCGTGAACTGGAGCGATAGATAAACCCGACAGCAAACCGAGAGCACACGGAACTAGAGAGGGGACGGTAAAAGGAGAGGCGTCATGGTGACGTAGTGGGGGTTCGGGAATATCGCAGCCAGGGAGGAGGAGGAGGAGGAGGGGGGACGTCTAGAGGGAGGGGCCACGACGGGCAGCTTCCGCGTTGCGGGCGTGGTGGCGGCGGACCTTCTTGGCGCCGGGCGCACCAGACTCAGGGGACAGGGAGCGGCGGCGACGGCGGGATCCAGCCTTGCAGGAGGGGACGCTGGCCGCGGAGGATGCTGCGGCGGTGGAGACAGCAGCGGAGGTAGAAGACTCAACGACGAGCGAGGGAATGCTCGCAACGGAGGCGGTTACGTGCGCGCTCGACGTTGCGTGAGTAGCAACGGATGTGTGCGTCGCTACAGAGGAAGTCTTAACGATCGCCACAGACGAGACACTACTTGAGGACTTCGTGGCGGGGGTCGAGGAGGTGGCGTCACCACAGAAGGTGATGAGCAGGTTCACGTTGTCGCTCTCGCACTGGACCTGGACCTGGTTATCGTCCGGCTGGAAGAACGCGGTCTTGCAGGTGCTGCTGTCGCAGGTAGTGCCTTGGCCATCGCATCCGCCGAAGTAGCTGAACGACGTTGGCACGTTGAAAGCGTGGGGCGCGATCAAACTGATGTCGGTGGAGGAGCCAGCACCTGGCGCAGTCGGGTTGACCAGGGTCATCTCAAGGGTAGAACAGTTCTCCCCGTTGAACAGGCATTCGCCTATTTGGCAAGCACGTTAGGTCACATATCACGAGAATAACCAACAGACATACCGGTCTGGAGGTAACTGCCAAGCTATCAATATGTGATATCGACTGAAATGGCAAGAAAGTGACATACGCGATACCAGCGGAGAAGACACCATTGACAGTGTAGTCTTGTCCGGTAGAAAGAACTTTGCCACCTTGAATCAGCTGGGGCTACAGAGGGATGGTTGTAAGCTCATGGACTCGAGAATATACAGACACCGAGTGTGAGGCGATCTTCCTCTCCTATCCCTGCTCCCCAGAGCGCGTAGATAATCAAGCGCGTTTCTGCCACCCTGACTAGGCACTCGCGACAAGCGCGTGGAATTCAACTCACAGTTCCCTTTCCACACCTGCGCAGGAGCCAATGTCAGCATCCTATCTCGAGTAAAAAGCAAGGCAGACGGTGCGCACTTGTTCTCAAAACGGATAGTGTGCGTCTCGGCGTGAACAAGAGCGCCGGCAAGAACAGCCACAGCGGGGACGAGAAGCGAGAGCTGCATGGTAGAGAGCGTGTCGTGGGGCTTCGTCTAGCGAGAGCGAGGTTGTGGAGAGCACCTAAGTACTGCCTAGCGGATTGAAAGAGCGAGGAGGGAGGACAACGGTCGAAGAGAACCACGCCGCAAGCACGGGCTTCGTATATATCATCTCCGTTTCAGGGACCCCGGGAACTTGCCGACCATCTTTTCTCCGCCTGCGCACCGCCCACGGTGCCTATGTATGACGCTGGGGGTGTAAAAAGAGCGGCGAGTCTAGACCGAACAGCCTGTGCCATTTGTTGCGCTGGAACGCGGTCTCGTCGTGTTGAGAAAATGCATCGCAGAGCGGCAGCTGTTGTAACGATGGACGCGACTTGTGTGAGTGATCGAGCAGTTTAGAGTAACCGATCACTATACTCAACGCCAACACGTGGCGAACATGCTGTGGACTCACTATGAAGGCACGCCTCATGTTGAGACAAAACACGCGTTTGCAAGCAAATAGAGTCATATACGTGATTCAAGGTATTACATGCGACCGCCCCATGGGTATCCGATAAATGTATGTGCGTCGTAGAAGAGACAGGAAGATGATTATTACTCCAACAAGATCATAAGTACCGGTGCGCACGCCCCCGCCGCGCACACCCACTCACCGGACCCGCGCATGTACACGTATGGAACCAGCCATGTCCGTCCGTCAGTCGTCGTCTTCCTCGTCGTCGTCCCCGCCCGCCTGCGCGAGCTCACGGCGGTGCATGTGCGCCGGCGACGGTCGCAGCCCGGCGCTCGGTGGCGGCTCCTCGCCCTCCTCGATCGTTTCTTGCCCCGGCTGGCCCTTCCAGCGGCCCTTGCTGGCCGCAGTATCGTCGAGGCTGGGAGTCAGCGCCTTCTCGAGCGCCTTCTCGCCGCGCCGCTTCAGCCGCAGCGACATCGCCGCCTGCAGGGAGTCGATGTACGACTCGTACTTGACGATCTCCGTCAGGAGATACTGCGACTTCTTCTCCCAGTTCGTCGTCGCCTTCTGGGCGTTGGACGAGCGAGGCTGGTACTGCAGCGAAGCGTCAGTACGCCATCTCTGACATGCACGACCCGGCCCGCGGACATCAGACCGCAGGGCTAAAACGCTGCTCACCAGGTGGGTCATCGGGGTCCTCAGCTCGTTGTGCTCCTGCAGCTCGGTTTTCAAATGTGCCACATGTTTCTGCAACGCCTCCATCTGCGTCTCCTCGTCGTGCTGACTAGGCACCGATGGTGGCAGCGGCGGCTTCCAGTCGTTGATGTACGTCCTGTCTGCCCACGGCGACTTCTCCGCGCGCACGGTCGCCGCCATTTCCTTGAATCTGCTGCGGCCACTGCGACCGCTACGGACACTCTGATTGTCCGTGTCCCGGACCGAGTAGTCGTCCTCCGATACCGATCGCCCTCGGGAGACGGGATCCAGGACGCGGCTCCAGCCGTACTCCATGTTGGAGACACCACCCATGAGCGGCTCTTTGCTCTGGCGCGCCGCCCAGTAGTTGCACGTCGACACCCACTCGTTCACGAGCTCTTCCGTACCAGCCTGGAAGAAGTACACGCCGCCGTTGGCAAGCGTGAGCACCATGCAGTGTGGGCGTTGTCGATTGTAGCCAGGCGGAGGCAACGCATGCGCAAGCGAATGCGCTAGCAAGACCGATCCAACCGGTGTCGCGTTTTCCTGAGTGTCGACTGTCACTACTTGCCGCACGCGTGCAAAGACGACGTTCGAGACTCACCAGCCAATTTCCGCCACCGACAACGCTGGCTCCGCCGCTTCCATGGTCCCCGAAAGTGAACATGCTGAGCTCGCCCTTCTGGATGACGACGAACACGTCCATCCACGCCTTCGACTTCGCCCTCTTCCCTGTCGACTCCCAGTACTGTTTTCGGCACAACATGCCTTCTTTCGCCCAGGGTGCCCCGAGAAGCGCGAGCTCTTCGTCGGTGATGCTGATATCGGTCGAAGAAGAGTCATCGCTGCGCAGACTATGCCCGTCATCCTCTTGCTGTTCCCGGATGATCGTGTGGGAAAGATTGGACGCGAAGCCTAGCGCAGGTGCTAGGAAGGAAACGGAGGAGCCGTGCATGCCCTAAAAACGCTAATGGTCAGTGATGGGCATGTCGATAAACTGCGTGGAAACGTGCCTCATTCGAGGTAGCGAAGCTCGGTGCCGGGCTCGCTCGCCCGTCGATGCTGCTCCCGCTGCTGTACGGGCTGTGGCCCGTCTGAGCACCCAAGATGGATTGCAGGCCCCGGATGCTGCCACGCTTGAGCGTCGTCAGCCGGTCCTGCTGGGCACGGACGCTCCGGTTCCGGAGAATCGCTCCGTGTGGTGTGAGAGATGACGTCGATGAGCGCGCCATGAGGACACTCCCGATGGGTTGCAGGATCTGTTGTGCCTTGACCGCATTGTACATTTCCTACGTGCCACTGTGTCAGCATGCGGTCGTCGGAGCGCGTCCCGTAACGCCTGTACCTTGAGCAGATTCTCCATCTCCACTTCCCAGCTCCTGTCAAATGTGACCGTGGACGCAGCGGGTCCAGTGATTGCAGCGGGAGCTGAGGCAGATGCAGCGGAAGGAGGTGGGTTGGCATCCTGGCTCTGCTTGCTCTCCTGGTTGCTCGAAGCCCCCACAGAGACAGAGCTCTGGTTCGCAGAGCACGAACTCGCCGGTTCCGAGGCAAGCGTCAACTGCCCAGAGGAGTTGACCAGCGTCCCAGATGAAGGCACCAAGGCCTCCCGGGTCACACTATTCCAACTTGTGATGCTATCGCTCCGCTTGGCCCGGGCGCGCACCGTGTTCCCCGGGCCCTCTCCGCCCTCAGAACCGGCGCGCACACTGCTCCAGTCGTCATAGCTGAGGTCGGTACTTGAAGCCATGCCGCTGGGTTGCAGCTGCATCTGGATGGCAGTCATCGTATTCCGTACGAACTGGCTTCTTGACATCCGTGAGGCAAGTTCGGCGACATGAAGGTCGGTGTTAAGCAGAAGCACAGAATACACGACCGCGTGGACGACACCTTCATATGTGTAAGCTGACAGCGCGCATGCTGCGAGGAACAGGAACCTACTAGCACTGCCAAGAACGGTCGTCGGGTTGCATTCCCAAAATCGCCGCGCAAACTCCTCCAATATACGGTCGACCTGCTGTGTTTCGGCTTTGAGGTACAGCTTACCGCACATTTTCCTACTGCGATTCAGCCATTGCCATGACAGTCTCAGTAAAGAATCACAAACCTGAATGCCTGGTCCAGTCGGAGATTTGAGAAGTCAAAGAAGTTCATGTAGTGTCGCAACGCGGCCTTGTTGATACGGCTCCTGTAATCCCGGTCAGCACTGAAACAGTCCACGTACAATGCACCACTGACTGTCCACCGAGCCATTCGGCGATCTTGTCCTTCGGCAAGAACTCCTCATCTTCTCCCCAGCATCGGGCGGCAAGATCTTTACCTCGGTTGGCGAGGTCGGCGGTGTCTTCCTGCTTCCCAGGCGATTGCCTTAATGAGAAACGCAGGTCGTTTGTCGTCAGATCCTGCTGCGAGGCGACGGCGAGCCCCGGTACTGCACGCGGGTCAACGAAACGGTTGGGTGACGATACGGCGCGGATAGTGCTGAGCGGCTCACTGGCACGACCCTCATCTCGGTCCGGAATGAGCGACGGCTCCGACGCGGAGGCAGTAGAGCGGTGTTGCACGCGGAGCCTGTTGGACTCTCGAGAAGCGGAATGAGCGTGGTGCAGGATCTGTCCGCCCGCTCGGGGTGGGGGCGACCTTGGCCCGTACTTGAGGTTCGTCCCACGCTGGAAGCTGCCAGCATTGGAGCCGGCGCGGGCACGTAAAGGAGTGTGGAGGGATGACGAGCGAGGGGGGACGATAGGCCCCTCTACGGAGGACGTCTGCGATGACGAGGAGGCCCCGGCGTTCACGAGCGATTCCTCTGCGCCGGAGATGGTTTGGAGAGTGACGGCAGGAGTGCCGAGATCAGGAGGGAGAGATACTGCAGACTTGGGTGTCGGCCGGCCAGTTGGTGGCGCAGAAAGAGGTGTGATGGTTTCGCTATATGAACGAGGGGCAAGGGGTCGTCTAGACGGAGTTGAGGGGTCGCTGAGGTCCAAAGAGGTGGAGATGGGCTCTAGATGTAGTAGTTCGCCCTTGAATTGAGACATGATGCCTTCCAGCCGTGAGTTCCAGCCCGGCGAACTCTCGACAGCCTGGTGGTCTGCCGACATGCGCAGCGGGCTCGGGCTCGGGGACCCACCAGCGGCCATGGCTTTCTTCAGCTCCGCGTCACTCACACTCATGCTTCTCCGTTTACTCCTGCTCGGAGCCCGGATGGGCTTCTGAATCTCAGGACGCCCCTTGACCGTGTGTGTTGGCGAGGGTGATCGAGATCGCTGGTCAGAAGGTCGATTAACCAGGATAATCGACTGGTCGTCGGAGATGTCGGTGCCCACCGAAAGGCGGTCGCTATGGTTAATGGCAGGAAGAGGCTTGTCAGTGGAGGCGCGTGGAGGTGCCGTGAATACGTCAGACGCGTCGGCAGGCGCGGGCATGCGTGATGAGTGGGCTTTGGGCAATGGCGGAACCGGAGGGGGAAAGGCGTCAAAGAGCGGAGAATTGGAATACGTCGCGATGGACGCAGAGGATGGAGAGGAAGTGAGCGTTTTCTGGTCGCAGCAGCGAGTTAGACTCCGTCAGTCACCACATCCAATAAGGTTGCGCGCTCACAGATCGTTCTCGAGAGCTGCCGGAGGCCCCCAGCATCTTCCCGAGGAAGGCAGACGTCTTCGCTCGAACGGAGGATTTGGCGGGCTGCACGCAACGTGTCGGTCAAAACAGCCGACGAAGCGAGGGCGGCGAACAAATACCTTGCCGTCCTTCATCGACCCGAAAGACCGCGGGCTCGTCAAGACCCACTCGGGGCTGGTAACCGACGCGGCGTCCGCGTCCCTTTGTGCCGTCAAATTATGGGAAGACCGCATCTTGCCCTTGGGCACCGGGGTGACTTGAGCGGACGAGACGGGTGATTGCGCTGCACGGAACGTAAATTCCACACCCAGGCTAAAACAAAGGTGCACGTACGGTCGCGCGACGAAGAACCCGACGACGAAACCCCGCCCTTCCTTCCATCCCTGCTCCCGCCGACCCCAGAACGCTCCTTCGCCTTGCGGAGAAGCGTGGCGAGATCGGGGCTGCTGGCCGTGCCCGGAGAGCGATACATGGAACGCCGCTTGGTCTGGTAGTCCGCCGTCTCCTCGGGCGCGTCGTAGAACACCTCGCTCGTCGACGAGGAGGGCGAGGTGAGAGAGCCGGTCGAGGGGGCAGTCGCGGCGCGGCCGGCACTGTTCACGGGCGAGGGTGTGGGCGGCACTATGATCGGGGTCGCGGGCTGCAGTCCAAGATAGCCTCGCTGTGCGGGCGACGACGGCAATGAGAAGGTCCCGATGGATGCAATGGAGAGGTCTGCGCCGAGCTCGTCGACGTCGAAGCCCTCGCGGAGTTGGACGGTGCCTCCAGCACGGAGAGCCTGCTCGAAATCTAAGTCTGTGCGTGAGGCGCGGCGTCCCGACTGGCCATTGGAGTCCCTGGAGGAGGCGACGGGCTGGAGGTTGGATGGAAATGAAGAGGGCGGGACCGGAGACCGCGGGGAAGGCTGCCTGAAGAGGGACGCCAGGATGGAGGAGTGCAGCGGCTGCGTTGGCGAGGTCGCGGTCGCCGTTCAAGGGGCGGCTCGCGCTCGATCCGCCGTACCGATTGGCTCGCCTTGCGCACCCGAACTCAATCAAATCACCCCTCCCGCGTTTTTAATTGCGCTGCGACCCGTCTGCGAACATATATTGCACGGCCGCTTCCATCGTATACCTAGCTTAAAGAGAGAAACAGAGAGATCGTACGGAGAATGACTGTTGGACAATAATCTACCGCATCTACCGCCATCATACACCGCATCATGGACATGAGCAGAAGAAAAACATGTGGGGTCGTGCACCATTCGTACTACGGAGCCGGCTGCAGCTACACAATATCTAGACAAATTACAAGCATGGATGATAGAACACACAGAGAAATGAGACAGAAACAGATATCACAAGCACACACATACCCTCCGCACTAGGCCCCGCCGCCGTCCTTCGAGGAAGAAGACTGTAACTGGGCACTGGTGGAAGTCCGTCGCTGCCGCTTCATCGACCCAGACGATCCCAGTCCTCCTCCAGTCCGGCTCGTGGGCGACAGCCGCGCGGACGACAAGCTGGGCGGCAGGCCGCTTGTCGTCGACGCTCGCGGCCGGTTGGCCTGCGCGGCGATCTTCGGCAGACTCGAGTTGTTCTTCCTCGACGATCCATGAGGGGTTCCGGACGCGCGGTTCCTGCAGTATGCTCGTCATCACAATCAACGCCACAGATTCCGAGGAATGCGCACCTCTTCTTGATCACGTCTGTCTTCAAAGACAGCGGTCGTACAACCCCATGGAGTTTCTGCGCAAACCGTCAGCTTGGCGTCCTTGCGCGACTGCGCCGCGGATGCACTTACATAGAACAAGCCACACGCGTTACCTGCACCCACACCATAAGCATCACGCCAATCACGCCATACGAATAGAGCGAGGACTCACATAGGGGTTGTCCCTCAGGATCCCGGCGCCACAATGGTGTGATCGTCGTCTGGCAGTTCGTGCACGAAGTAGGCGGGGTGTCGCCATCCTCGCTTGCAATCCGCGCCTGGCCAGAGTTCCCGCCAGCTTCGGGCGTGCTCCTGAGACGCGGTAGGCGGTAAGTACGACCCCATGACCGCGACAGCGAGAGAAGCCGAGCTCACCCTTTACGTTGCGCCGCCGCGCCTCCGCGGGCGGCGTTGTCCTGCGTTGCACGTTTGCTTGACGCGATCTTCCGCGGCTGGGGATTGCGGGAGCTGCCGGGCGCGCCATCGACGGACGGTGGCGTCGATGCGTTCGACACGTTATATGGCTCTGGGGACGCGTTTGAGCTGGAGCCCATGCCGTTCCCCCACCCATCGCTGGACGGGCTCGGATGGAAGGCGCCCTCGGAGGAGTGTTCGATGGGAAGGATCTGGGTGGGGTCCACGTGCGTGAACGGGTTCGGGTTCGGGCCTAACGCCGGATTGATGTCGTGCGCAGAGTGGTGGTACATCATGTTCATCAGCTGGTAGTCTTCGAGCCCCATGTTCGCCATATTGAAATGCGCGTACGTCTCCGCGACAGCAGCGGAGGCAGCCACTGCAGCGGCCGATAAGCCCTCGTTCATGGGCGGCGAGTAGGTACCGTTGAGCGGTTGCCGCATTGAGTCCGAGTACGACAGTTCCGCCGAGTGGTCCTTGTGTGAATGTTGGTGGGGCATCGAGGCGGGCATGTTGTGCATGTGGTTCCCACCGGCAGATAAGTCGAAGAAGTCGTAAGCGGAGGGGACGGAGAAGGTGAAGGTGGACGAGGGGAAGGGGGAGTCTCTGCGGAGCTGTTCAAAGTCTTTAGCGTCGATGGGGGGAGGAAGTTCCATGCCACTAGGAGGGTCCCCGCGCAGCATACTCTCCATATGGGGAGCGTCAGCACGTCGCTTCGTTCCAAGGACGCCTTCAGGGGACCTGGGCTTTCCGTTGATTTGGTGGCGGCCACTCACCCCGGTAAATATGCCCTCTCTGGCGACGGTGTGATCGAAGCTGGTCTTACGAACGTGCTTGGGGAATGTCCTCTGCTCCGGCGATGGTAGTGTCGATACGGACGCACGGGAGAGAATACCGTTGGACGGCAGCGACGCAGGAAGCCCGTGGGGGCTCTGGAGGTTGTAGGAGTCGAGGTTGTACTGCCGATGCTCGCCGGCGGACTCGAAGACGGCAGGGAGCATGAGCTGGGCCGGTAGCGACGAGTGGGGGCTCCTCCGGCCTGAGGAGCTTGGGATGGGTATGCTGGAGGACGTGACATCGCGCTTGGGTGGCGAAGAGGAGGGGAACTTGAACTGATTGTGCAGATCGGACATGCCCGTCATGGGGGGCCGTGAGCGAGAGCGACTGGCAGGACGCCAGTCCATAGGCGCGCGGGAGCGAGACCTGCTAATCGCACGCCAGTCCATCGGCACTTCGCTAATAAGAGGCCAACGGGGCTTAGTATGGCGGAAGATAACGTGATAAGAACATATACGCACTCATCCTCGTCTTTCCCGTCCTGATTCTCCCCGTCAAAACCGACGACCTGCACCTTCGCCTTTCCTTTATCAATCGTCCTGCCCCGCTCCGTCTCCTCCGCGCTCGCGGTACCGCCCTCTGCCGCCTTGCCCTCGGGCGCCTCCGACGTGCGCTCCTTCCCGACCTCCTTTCCCCGCTCCTTCTCGCGCTCCTCGTCCTCCTTCTTCTTCTTGAGCGCGAGCGCCATCATCCGCCATGTCAGGTTCTCCATCCTCTGCGCGTGCGGGAGCGTCGCCTTCTGTCGCGCGTACATCTTCCACACCTGCGTCGCGAGCGGGTCCTCTCGCGCCATCTTCTCTGGGTCCGCGTCCTCGCTTAAGAGCTCCAGCGCTTTCAGATCAGGCGAACCCGTCACCTTCGGAGACGGGAAGGCATGAGGCTGTTGCTCGTCCACGGACGACTGCCTGGAGGGGAATAGGGGATCCGAAAACAGGTCTGACAGGAGACGCCCTTTGGGGCTGGAAGCAGAGGTAGGGGCCGTCGACTTCCCAGAGTCGAAGAGGGACAGAGCCGTAGGGCTGGACGAGGTCGCAACCGAGTTGGGTATCGAGGGGTGTCGTGGGGGCCCCATGTGGTTCAGCGACAGAAACGACGCTTCGGAATAGCTGGACGAGGATGAAGGCATAGAGGTTGGTGACATCCACAAGGAGGGCGGAATCCCTGGCGCGAAGCGCTCCGAGGGTTGGTGCGGGGTGGCATTGAAGTCGTACGAAGAGCGATGGGACGAGAAGTCTTGGGAGAGGCTGTCAAGGTGAGGTGATTCCAGTCCGGGAACCATAGGTAGGGGACCGCGGCCGTTGGGACTTGACATATGCGACCCAGCAAGTTGTTGGCTCAACGAGCTTTGCCGGTCATGGCTGAATTCGCCAGAAACGTGCTGGCCATCGAAGGAAGACATAGGTAGGGGCATCGAGGAAGAGGGGTGGCGCATAGAGACGGGACCGTATGACTGCGAAAGGCCGCTGACAGGAGACTTACGGCGAGCATAAGGGGTGTTGTTGGGGAGCAGATGGACGGGGGATGCCCTCTGAGATGTTGCGGGCGGGGAGGCGTACGGCGATGAAAGGTTGGACCACTGCGGTGGGATACCTGTGCGGCCATCCTTGTGCGTGCGCTGGTTGACGCCAAAGTCATGAAAAGAGTGATTAGATCGTCCGGGGAGGCTGGTAGGCACACCCCCAGTGGGTGGTCCTAAGACGCCCGATGCCGCGAGGGCTTGGAAAGTTGATGGATCCAGAGGAGCTGAGAACATGTTGTTCCAGTCGTTGCTCGGCAACGATGAAGGGGTACCGAGTTGAGCCTGAGAGTCGGGGTGATGGGGCATAGGCTGGAGGGGATGCTGCAACATATAGTTCGCCGACGGGGACTGGCCCGATGTTGCGAGAGGGATCTGGCGGGCCCAGGGAGAGGAATGCGACGAATGGGATACAGATGAGGGAGGCGGGCTGAGGTCGAGGGACGCTGATGATGGGCCTGAGGGCGGCAGACCCGATGTGTTAATGGTAGGGCGCCCTGAAGCGGATGAAGGCCAGGCCTGCTGCTTGGATGACTCTGTGTAGGCTCTAGCAGCACCAGGCGGGAGTTCCATAAGACTCCCTCTGCAACAATATAATGCGTGAGCAAATAGTGCGAATGCGCCGACATAAGCGCAAAAGCTACGCACGAGCAGGGAGGGGGCGAGTGATGGCCTGCGGACGGCGTGAGCTCGTCAGGAAGCGGTGCTGTTCGCGGGGGCGCGCAGGGGTGCGCGACGAGATGTACTTGGGGGCGACAGCGTCCAGCGTCGGCCTTTGGAAGGCGAGGGGGAGGGAGTCGGCTGAGGAGGACGACGAGGAGCGATGGGGAGGGGAGGACGGACCGTGCCCGAGCAGAGCGCAGGAAGACCAAACAAACCGCTCGCAGGCCGCAGATTATTATTGCCGATCGCCCGTTTTCGTGCGGTTATACTGTTAATTAATTATTCCCAGATCCCATGCGCCCGGCCGACCGCCCCTCTCTCCTGGATCTTGCGCTTTCTCGCACTCCGTCGTTACCGTCCTCTCCAGACTTTCCCCACGCAGCCACTAAGAACTGAGTACATCGGCCCTGTCCTCCGAGTCCACAGGCACTCATCATCCATCTCTCGCCCGCGAGGTTACGTTGCCATCCAGCTCGTTCAACTGAGTGCGCCGGGACATCTCGGGACGGTGCGGGGTGTCTTCAAGCAGGGGCCTGTAGGGGCTCGGTGAAAATTGCAGCGGTGCGGACTGGCGGCCTGGCTTGAGACCGCGCAAACCACTCATCAGACGCCAAAGTTTGCATCGCACCCGCGTGCAGTCTAGCACCATCGATCCCGCACCCGCCACCTCTCCTCGCCACTCGTATTCCGACCGGCCAGTGAGGTACGGCCTGGCACGGCATAGGCCGCCGTTTGCGGGGGCCCGGGCACCGAGACCAACTTCAATGCGCAGGCTGTTTTGCTGTACAAATGCAGTAAGTGCGCCATCATAACAGCTACCCGTTGTCAATGCTTTGTGATCACCCTCGCCCGGCAGGGACGTCGGTGATCGCATGTGTGTTACAGCTTCTTCCTCCCTCTGCGCCTCGTTGATTCTTTCGCCGCGAATCGGGCTGTGATGACTTTCGCCGATCATCGTCGATGGATGTTGTGTCAGTGCGCAGGACTGATGACTACGGTCAACGGTCAACGCCCCTTTGAGCTTCCCTTGGCTATAGATCGTCCAGGACACGGGCTGCAATAAACGTCCCCCGAGGCTACGTCTAAAGTATTCCATATCCCGTACTCTTTCATCATCACTTGCATTTTCCCAAGATATAAGACATGACGGGGACACTAATCCCATGTTACAAACACAGTCCCATGTTCCATGCCGCAGTTCCATGTTCCATTCGTGAACGGACAACTCAGGACTGCTTAAGCGCTCATTCAACTCAGCGAGCATCCGTTCGTAGTTTTCATTGGGACATGCTTGGGAAACGTTTCCGCTATATTGTGCATGTGGACATACTTCGACGGCTATCTTCCTTCGAGCTCCATGCAAGCTGCGTGTATGTCTGGAAAGCTGCGCGTATATCTGGTCAGCCATGCT
>MNAD01001728.1:3104-38170 GCA_001895945.1 Trametes pubescens
GAGCACTGGGTGCGGATGGCGGTGGTGCCTGTGGACTCGAAGACGTACTAGGAGGGCTGGGTTGCCATCCTGCTCTTGCAGGAAGTCCATTGAGGAGAGCCGCTGCGATTGGGAGGGTTTATATACCTTTCCTGCTCCCGAGCGGCGCTAGAGCACACCCTGCAGAGAAAAACAAGAGTGTCGAGAAGGACGGCGCTGCAGCAGAGGAGGTTTGCTGTGGTAGCAGAGGCTTGCTACGGTAGACATGGACGTAACCGAAGAAAGACGTTGGAGTGCTTGAAGGGCATGGGGGACTGCCGCAGTCGGCGTTGGAAGCGTAGATGTATTGCGGCATTCTCTGCGAACGAGCTGCTGTTGTGTAATCTGCTGACACTGTAATGTTGGAGCAAGCGAGAAATCGAGTCGTCTAGAGTGAAAAACGAGGTGTTCTGGTTGTCCTGTACAGTAGCGTCGTGGTACAGAGGCAAACAGATGGCGTACGAAACGAGACCCGGGCGTGCTGCTGAACGCTTCGGCAAGCGCCGGCGAGCAAGCGCTCGCTCGCTCGAATCCAAAAAAACTAACATGTAAGGGGTGCTGCGGCAACGAAGGCGCATAGCAGACAGGGCGACGGAACTATAAACATAGGTTCCAAAAAGCTGAGTGTTGTGGCAGTCCGCGTTCGGCGTTCTCAGCTAGTGTGGTACAAACGCAGCTACTAAGAAGCTGTGATACCGCAGCAAGCCAGTTACACACCGCCGCAGTATAGAGAGCGTACCGCAACCGCGGTCTACTTGGCTCTCGAATAGAGCCTGACTGCGACACGCTCGATCCTACACGTATACGTTGAGTGGATGCACATAGCGTCCCGCAAGGGGAAATCAACGCACCTCTGCTTCACGAGCATGGTCACGCCCTGGTTCACGAAGCCCTTGATGAGCTGCGCGGAAAGGCCCTGGTAGAGGCCCGCCCAACCTCCGGTCTTGAGCGCCTGGGCCCATATATCCGTCGTCGACATCGTCCCGGCGCGTCCGGGTTGCTTGCGCGAGGCTTGGACGCGGACCTTGGCGAGGAGAAGGGGATAGAGGATGGCGGTGGCGAGTGCGTTGGCAGTCGCGCCGCTCAGGAACGCGCCGACAGCTGACGGGTGCGTTGGGGAGTTGCGGGTGATGCGTAGGCGGCTCAGGAGTTGGAAGAGCAAAAGCGTGATAGCGGGCGTGAGGCAAAGCGGCAAGGTCGGCTGAAAACCTGGGAAGGTCTCCGGTAAGTACCCCGTTAATGGGAGAGAGAGCGAATCCACGAACCAGACCAGAAGCCGGCGAGGCCCTCTTCTGAGTAGATCCTCCGCACCACCTCAAAGAGATGCGGTGACCTGTTCTGGGTGGCCGAAGTCTCGTCGTCGCTGTCGTCATCGTCGTCGTCGTCGTCGTCGTCGTCTGTTTCTGTCTGCATGCGAACAGTGACGACGCTGAGTGGTGTAGAGACTGCGCGGCTGGCGACGCCCGCAACAAAGCCAACGGCTAGTTCGGCGGGTACACTCAAGAGGGTAGGGCGGGTTTGACACGTGATAGCCTCTTTGACTGCCTTGGCGAAGGGGGTGCTTGAAGTGGCCTTACGCCGCGCGGCAAGGGCGTGCAAAAGGGTATAGAAATAGAAGTACAAGAAACTGCATAAGGATTGGGCGTCAAGTTCATGGATTTTGTGCCGATCGCACGTACTTTGACACTAAGGTCGAGGCGGTATCCGCGCTAAGACCATCATAGAGTCCTGTGAATCCCTCCGTACGCAGAACGTGTTTAAGCAGTCGCAAGACGCCTGGTAATCCCTGTAGCTTGCGTGATCTCGCGGTTTGTAGCTTGGTAGCGACAAGATCAAGAGGGTACGAGATCGAGTTGGCCGTTGCGCTGCCTAGGGCGCCCGACCATGCTTGCGCAAGCGGAGGGAGGGAAGAAGTCATCGCGAGAGGTTGTTCTGCTCGCTCGCCACCGGCGTACCTTTTGAACTTGGAAGTGGGGAGCTCGTCAATGACGTCGTTGCATCTTATGCGCCCACGTGATTCCTCTCAAGCTGCCAAACGCCAAGCAGCACTGCCAAATGACGCGGCATAACGGACGGAGGTCAGAGGATAGTGCAAAACGATGTATAAAAAGGCATTATGTAGTGCTTGCAAGGTGGTGGCGAAGGTGGTGGAAGAGAGACAAGATGCGATTCAGACGCGTCGCGACGCGTCGTCGGGATCTGGTACTTTGAGGCGGAGCTCAAACCGACACAGGAGCATGGTATCCAATCACATGCGGTCTCGGCTACCCCGCATTCCCGGATCTTGCGCGTCGGCTCGCGAATGTGGGGCAAACGTCTTCGTCAAGTCGACGTCGACACCCACAACTTCCTCCACGTCCCCCACAAACTACAGGCAAGAAACGGCAGCCATGAGCATCGCACACGGAGTCAGGAAACTTGGTGTAATCGGCGCGGGCCAGATGGGTGAGTTTCAGACGCGTCGAGAGATCCGGACTGTCACCTCATACTTTTGAGATAGGTTTGGGGATTGCCTTCGTGTCGGCGGTTCACGCGAAGGTCCCCGTGCTACTGCATGACCGGTCTGCTGCGCAGGTCAAGTCAGGCTTGTCTCTCATGGACAAACTGCTCGCAAAGGACGTCGCAAAGGGCAAACTGTCGCAGGAGGCAGCCAAGGAGGCTCGCGACCGCCTGACGGTAGTGGATGAATTGAAGAGTTTTAGAGACGCGGACATGGTGGTGGAGGTGCGTAAATCCCCTTTCTGGTCTCAGATGACTGTACTTACGTTTCGACGCGTCCGCTAGGCTGTCTCAGAAAACCTCGCGCTCAAGCAGGGCATCTTCCGCTCATTATCGGCGGAATTGTCTCCCAAGACCATTCTCGCGTCAAATACGTCGTCAATCAGTATTACGAAGATTGCGGCATCGACGATCCCGGAGGGGAAGACCGCGTCCGATCCCGAAGGCCAGGCAAGCACGTCGAGGGTTGTGGGACTACATTTCTTCAACCCTGTGCCCGTCATGGTATGTCTAGGCCGTCCTTGACTGTGCGCCGTGTTGCTGACGCGTAATGGTTTGCTCTTCCCCATCTTCCAATAGAAACTCGTGGAGCTGATTGCTGCGGTACAAACCTCGCCAGAGACCCTTGATCGCGCCCGCGCTTTCGCGACTGCCTGCGGAAAGGGTACGTCCTCGTGTTATGAATCAGTGTTTCAACACACCACCCTGTGCCATAAACATCAGTCATGTTATTCAACCTTAGCTGTGCACTCTGTGATCCATCGTACCGCTAACGAATATTTCTTTCCGTAACAGAGGTCACCTCTTCACAAGACGTGCCAGGATTCGTGGCGAACGCGTTGCTCATGCCATTCATCAATGAAGTGCGCTCTTTTGGCTTCATTGCACACGCGCCGGACACGCTAATGCTCGCCTGATCTTTTCGCGCTTAGGCAATTATGTGTCTTGAGAAGGTAACGCCTGGCCGCCCATGAAGCAGGAACGCTCCCTCACTCCTCGTTCAGGGAATTGCCACCCGGGACGACATCGACAAGACCTTGAAGCTGGGCATGAATCACCCAATGGGCCCACTGCAGCTAGGTGCGTCGATTTGTAAACTCTGACACGCTGATCTCATTTGCGAGATTTTACTCTTCACAGCTGACTTGTAAGTGTTCGCTTGTGCATGCGAACATCGGTACTGACCTCAGCACCAATCATCTTGCGCACATTCCCCCATGCTTCCGACCTCGCCCTCGTCGACGCCTCTGTCCCTGGCTCCTGCTGCTCCTTCTGGCATGCGCATACATCCCACTGGCGACCATTCAACCGGCCTCCCCGTCCCGGAAAATCTTCTGTGACTCACCTGATCCTGCGTGCGTGTATCCCCTTCCCGATCCTGCACCCCAACTTCCCCCTACAAATCCTGGCCCCCGTCCCTACGCGGCCGGCATGCGACCTCCTGCACGGGCTCGTGACCGCAGCATCGGGCTGGACACGTGCCTCGCGATCCAGCAGACGCTCTACGCGGGCACGAGCGACTCGAAGTACCGCCCGAGCGTGCTGCTCGAGCGCATGGTGGACGCGCAGTGGCTGGGGAAGAAGAGCGGCAAGGGGTTCTACGACTATCCCAGCCAGTAAGGCTGAGCGAGTCCTTCGCCGTAATGATGAGCGTCGTTCTTCGTCGGAGACAGTGCGGGCGAGAGTCGGCTCTCTGACCCGGCGGCGGCCATGGCAATGGAAGTGGGGGCACGCTCCCGGAGTGGGGGCCCACCATCCGAACGCCATGGTCGCCTGGGGCGGTCGCTGGGTGCGTCTATGGCGTCAGGTTGGCTCAGGATCCGTGGGTGGCGGCGACTTGGTTGAGCAAGGATCGCGGGCCGTTCGTTCTAGGCTCTGGAGCGGACGGTTCTGAAGTACGGGAGGAGATGCTTGCCGCGGCCATTGAGTCGTCGGTGATTCCGCTGTCAAGCACCCCAGAGTGCGTCGCAACGAACTTTGGACGGTGGTCGCGTGACGGTGGATGGGAGACCGCTCGTGCCACTTGCTGCGGCCGGGTGTCCTGTTCAGATCGAAGCCAGGGCACCCGTCCGCTCGCCTAATTAATAGTCGCCGACGTCCCAGCCCACACGTTCTGCCAGGGCAAATTATGTCTCCTGCTCGCGTCCGCACCATCCAGTCATTTTTACGACACACGCAGAGAGCCTGTGCGACTGTGCATTATGCCACACTTGGCTGCCAAAGGAAGCGGCGCGTGCCAAGCGGATCCCTGCTCTGAGCAAGGGACACCGCATGCTAGTTTGGCTGCTTCGATCGGCCGCAGGGTTCCCACCGCGCGGGCGACTACTAAGTCAAACGTAAGGCCTGCGCTTCTCGTTCTCAGCGGCGCACGACTGCATTGGCTCGGGGACAGCGGAGCGACCGTTAGCAGGCTTTCCGCCGTCTCCGGGCGCTGACGCAGTGCTGTCGCTGACCATTGTGCCATCGTCATCTACCCGCGCGTGCAAGGTACGACGCTCAAATGGGCAGATGGGGGCGGGAAGTGGGTTATGCGCCTGGGCGGTTCGGGGCGGGATGCAAACGGGCTTCTATGCATGAGTCTCGACCGTCGGTGCTTCGTGAAGCGGCGTCTCGTGGAGCGTTGGGCCTTGGGCCGTTCAGTCCTGTTTCATAGAGGATGCTCGGGGCAATGTCATTGCGACGGCACAAGTGGTCATCGATGATGCGGCGGGGCGAAAGCAGGGTGCCGCTGGCGTCACTGGCTCTAATCACCCTTGTCGCCCGTGTTCTAGGGTCTTCCTTCCAGCGTGTCTCCCACCCACGTCGCACACCTCTCAGGATGCCGAACCACACAGCGCCATCTTCTATACACATCTTGCCCGATCACATTAGGCCTGTCGATGAGCCTCACGGCGCTCCATCTCCCTCGCAATCTCACCGGCCACAGCGGCGGCTCTTCGCTGAGATCCCAGGGCGGATCGCGCCTGCGCCTCTGCGACACCCTGGCTTCGAGCGGGCCACCGCGCTTCCCCTCCGGCGGCACGGAGCGGATGCCTGTGTACACGTCCTCGTCACATCGGACCGGACTGCGAGCGCGGCCGCAACGAGGCTGCGCCTTCCCATGCGCGCGGTGGGCCCCTCCTCCCTATCCTTGCCAGCCCGACCCAGCATTCGCGCGCGACCAGGGACTCCGCATGCCATCTGTGGCCTAGGGACCCTCGTGCGCGGGGCCAGTAACGCGATAGCCCGCCCACCTCCCCACCTCCGAGCGACAGGAAATGCCGCCGCGGGCACGATCAGAAGCGCCGCGCGCGGTCTGATTAGGTGCGCACCCACGGCCGTGCTGATCACACGACGCCGGCTCTGGGCGCACGCGCACAAGCCGAGGGGGACGGGCGAGTGGCGACGGACGCGGGGGCTCGGATGCGGGCAGGGGGGCCGGAACGGGCGTGCGCTTCCCTCTCTTTGTTTTGGCTCGCAGCGATCGGATTCGGATGCGGATGCGGCGTGGCGGACGTGCTCGGACGTCTCACCGCTGGAAATTCGTGCCCGAGGGAGTACTTAAGCACCTCGCCGTCCTGGGGTCAGGCCAACATACCTTGAGCAGCGAGTTCTCCCCTCGACTTTTGCTACTCACCTCCTCTTCGACAGTGATTAGCCCTTTGCTATAAGCCTCTTGAGTCATCTCAGAGACTGTCGTCCTCCTATCATCTCTACCGCTACTACCCACCCACAGTATATCAGAATGTGCGAGATTGAGTGGTGAGCACGCATCCCTCGGCGAATCCTCGAGGCTACCGTAGTAACCCACACGCCCCCTTCGCCGCGCCAGCTTCGGAAACTACCACCGCAAGTGCGAGGTAAGCTGCGCCGAAGTTAGTGCGACCACCGCTGCGGCACGCTGACACGCCCCGCGCCGGCAGCACTACGTGAAGATGTACGAAAGCGGCAACAAAACAGACTGCGGCTCCCCGAGCTGTGCGCTCAGCACCGCGCACAAACACCGCCCGGGCCAGCGGACGTGCACCTGCGCGAGGGTGCGTGCGCCCGCCCGATATACTTAGCCTCGGGCTGCTTCTCCCTGCGCTTCGGCGACTAATCTAGACCGCGCCCGCAGATCCCCCGCGAGTGCCGAAGAGTGCTGAACCTGATCCACGACCGGTGCGACGAGTGCACCCGGGCGGCGTGGGCGACGCTCGAGCGCGAGTCGAGCCGGGTCTGGTGACCTGCGGTTGTCGCACGGACGGCGACATGCGAGGCCTAGGGACACGCCGTCGCGGCGTGCGCCGCGTTGTTGGGTTCCCCGCGGTAGCCTCGTGTGTCGGACTCGGCTCTTTTTTTGGTTATCGGGCCCGGGGGTTGTTGGGATTTTCTCGCGGACACACTTTGTATTTGTATCGACACAACGCACACGGCCACGTATCAACACACTCTGAAATATATGTACACAACGAACTTGGAGGCTGGACATTACAGTGACGTTCAACGTTCTGTCTGATCTTGCCCGGCAACATCCGCCGAAAACAGGATCAAACTTTTCCTAGCTACTGCTCTGGACCAAAACATAGCCGGATGCCTGCAACTCATTGAACCTGCAGCTACTTGTGTGCATGACACTGCCTACGCTCAATGTAACAGTGCTACTTTACATCAAGTAGAAGTACAGCAAGTTGGAGACACTTCTGTGGCGGTGCTACTATGAAGGAGCGTCGGCGCGAAGCGAAGGGTGCACTGCTGAGAGTACTTGAATGATTATTCGATCCCATGTGGGAAGACATACGTCTCCAGTACGAGCAGTTTCCGTCGGTGCTATATATAGTCTACGAATATGTACACCCTAGTAACACCCATGCAGTCAACCCCCGGGCAACCGCTGCAGGGCGAAGCCCACCTGCCTCTATAGCCTTGATTTTGACCAAAAGTTGGACCATCGCAAGCCTACTATCGCATGGTTTTTTTCAGGCGATAGCCTGCACGCTCCCGCACCTTGCCCGGCGTGATGCATCTAGACCAGAGCGCGGGATGGCATATGTATACTGCGCTGCTGACGAGCCTCGGGTGATGTCAATTTGAATGTGTGTCCCCAGTCCGCAGTACAAGATTTGAGCGAACTTGAACGTCGAGATGTACTGCGAGTGAGCCTCATGGTGTACTTCGCATCTGACATGTACTGCGGCGGAGTGAGACATCAGTACGCACAGCGAAACACCAGCATTGTGGGGGTTCGAATGCATGTAAGTCTCGTCCGAATCCGAACTCTCACGACAGCCATCTAATGATCCACGCTTTTGCTCGTGAGGCCTAAGATTATGATGGCGGTGGCTGATACGCCGCAGCCCGAGAGAGAACGGATTCGAGGACAGACTGCGCCGCGTCCCGATGCATAAAACACACAAGGAAGCCACGCAGTCAAGCGGCACCATAGGACGCACCAGTCCCTTACCGTGACGCTGCCTACCGTTGTGCCGCCCAAGACTCGTGAGTCGTCCTAACACTCCTTTCCGCCGCAATTCGGAAGATTTTGAGATAAGGAAACTGCAGGCCTCCAGGATGATCGTCACGAAAGATAGCAAGCCCGAGGTGACGTTTACCTCGCCCACCGGGTACGAGGCCTCTTCGCCCGGCGCGTCCGCGTCCTCGCCGCCGCCCGTAAACATGTCTCCGCTTTCCGGGCCGCCCGTACCCTCGTCGGCCGCGACCATGCCAGCCCCGCCTGCATATTCCGTCGTCTCCGCTGCCAGTCCCTCACAACCGTCGACCTCGACACGCGGCACCTCAGACGGGCCCACACGAGTCGTCGACCGCGACCGCGGTTACGTGGCGCCCGCGCCTTCGCGGCTGACGAAAGTTCAGACGAACGAGCAAAATGCCGGACACGCGGTCTCGCGCGGGCTGTTCGTGATGTTTATGCTACCCGTCGTGGCGTTCCTCGCCTTGCTATGGGCCGTAGGGAAGGTCATCGAGGGCACGGGGAGGTGGCTAGTGATAGGCCCCGAGGCAGCATATCGGTCGTACAAGGCGCGCGAGGAGCGCAAGATCGAGAGGCGAGCCAAGGGGAGGAGCGTTGTATGATGAGACTGCTGTGGTATTCGTGGGAACTTTCTGGACTTGTGATACGTACTTACATATGTACGACTCTCACTGGCTTGCTCTCAGCAACTACCTTAACCGCCATTCAGTGACAATCGGAAAGAACTTGCGGTCAGATACGGAGGCGCCATGAAGAAAACAGGCTGTCTCCTTCCTAACACGCGGCGGCTCGACTCCGATCTACAACCGAGCTGAGGCTAGCAAATATCCAGGCTGAAGTGGGACTCCAAGTCGATTGCATCTGTACCGTCAGGCGTCGCAATCCGTTGAATAGCGTTGAAGGCAGCGCGCACGAACGTGCGCGCAGCTGCTTCTTACCGCAGCTACTCTAAGTTACGATGATAAGGCTCGCGTGGCTAGAGAAGCCACGCAACACGTGTTGACGCAGGATCCGATATAAACCCTCCAGGAGCGCTGCACGCATCTCTCCAATGGACATCACCCTGCGACGGACGCCGTCAAGGGGCGTGGCAACCCAGGCAGCGGCTCGTAAGTCACCCAGTCGCCTGATCCCGATGTTGTAAGCTCATATCTCTCCTCAACCTCTCCCTTCTGCAGACTTCGAGGTCGTGGTTTCGTAATCCTCAGGATATCGAGACTGCGGCGTGATTGTGGGCTATCCCGGTGAGTTTTCCTCGTCGCCTGCCTTGGGTCGTCTGCTGTATAGTATACTCACATTCGTTGCGCAAGTCGATTGACGTCCGTCAATCGATGGGAAGCGACGTTTCGTGACCCCGCCGAGCAGAGATTCATCTCCGCTCGGTGCCGTTGCGACGTCAGGATCCAATCGGATCCGGCTGGATTCCCAGCCACCGCATACAAAACAAATAACCCAGGACGTCTCGGTCGCCGACTTTCGCGAAGAAGCGCCGCAATGGCTGCACGCTCACGGAAGGGCCGGTGGCTGAGGTAGCGCGGGCGTCGTCTTTCAAGAGCGATGGTGCCCTCGCTGTCGAAGGAGGAAAGTCGTGTTGTACAGCATCCAATAGTCTCAGTCGAGTTCTGAAAGGACCGTCTTGTCTGAAAATGATATGATTACACGCTGGTCCTGAGATGTGTGAACGAGTTCATGATAGTTTCGAGGCTCGATGTCAACTTCGGTCGGCCATGGTAAGCTTAAGGTAATGAGTTCACTACACGACGCCGTTGTGTGCACATGGGCGATTGATCATACGGGAGGCCATTCTACAGTAACACGCGAGGCTTCTTGGCTCTAACGGCGGTATCATAAGACTAGTAGACAGCGCACCTTCGGCCGTGCTTTGGTACTCAATAATCTATCGCAGTGCGCGACGTCATGGCCGGGCCACGTCCTCTACCGCAGCAGTAAGGAAGAGAGGAAACGAGGCACTACGCTGCAGCGAATTCGTGGTGTGAAAACTCGCATGAGATACGAAGCGCGATCGCCGCAGTTATGCTAGGGAATACAGAAGCCTGAATCGCAGTTATCGCCGTGCGGAGTGACCTACCACAGCATGGCCAGAACGTCCCGGCCGCAGAGGGTACCGCAGCGACGACGGGCTTCGCTACAGCAAAGGCAAGCTATATAAACGGCCCTCAGTAGCCCAGTGGATGCCGCTCAGAAGACACCTCCCTCATCGTTCCATCCGTGTATAGCGTTCACAGTCCCCGCATACAAGGTTGATTTAGCACGAGAGGAGGTGATGGTTTAGTGTCCACAGTTGCAGTAATCCCACCAGTACGTCGTCTCGCCCTCCCGCTCATACGTATCTGGGGGTTCCGTACTGATGCTCGTTGTAGAAGCCCGACGCGATGATCACAAGCCACCCACGCCACGCAGCGCGGGTTTCGCGAGCGTGGCGACGTCGCTCTTTATCCTTCCGCCCATATTGGGCTCGGAGGGACTCGCGCGGGCGAGGCGAATTACACTAAGACAACTGCTGGCACGATTGCAAACCTGCGGCAACGCAGGGTAAGTCGCGGCTATGTCCGTCGTGCTGCTCGCCGATGGCTGTACTAACTCAAAGCTTCAGCTTGCAATGTGGAAAACAAATACCCCAGGACATACGCACTGTCCGCAGCGAGTGCCGCCGTATTGCGTGACTCGCCTCAGGTCAAGGAAGGCGGGACGGCGGGAGACTTGCGCTGTGGACGCTGGATGCACGGTCGGAGGCGGTAGGGAGTGTTGAACGGTATCTGGTTGCATGTAGGGCGTCGTAGGCGAATGAAGAGGTTCCTGTGTGATGAGCGCACGTCGTGACAGGTTGTCTGGCTATGGCTGAATTCAATGGCGGTGAAATGTGTACTTATTAAGAAATTGAAGGCCGCTCGACATGCAGAGTGTCCATGATCTTCTCTAGCCGCGCGTTACCCCCCAGTCGCGCAATCTCGTCTCTGATCTGCACTTCCAGGTCATCCATCACGCCGAGGGTGTAGGTGAACGACTTCGTGTGGTCGCGCAGGTAGCCGATCGCGTGCGTCTTTAGTGTCGGGGTGGTGGGACGCTTTTGGAGTACGTCTGTATTACATTGCCGGTTAGCTACAAGTTACGGGATGCTGGAGATGTGGACGTACTCAGGAGTTGTCTGTTTGACGTGTCTGCGCGGACACCGTGGACGATGGGGAAGCTGAACTTCCCTTCCGTTAGGTCCTCCGCGAAACCTTTATTCTCGGCGTACTACATACAAATAAGATAGTTAGTGCAAGTCGAACGGTTTACAGGAGATCATTTGCCTGTGTGCTCTGAAGGTTCATGTAATCATCTCGGATCTGGAAGTACACCCCAAACAGATTCACAAGAGGTACATAATCGCTATCTTGGCATTAGCGTCAACCCCGTCAGAGGGAACAAACGAAAAGGAAAAGTTACGTACACAGTGATATTTGTAGTCGAGCAGGCCATCATGAGTTTCACCGCGACTCGGAAGAGACCGCCGGTCTCTGTGTGGCTTTCGATGAGGTCGTCTGATCATGAAGCAAGTGGCGCACAGACTAACTGTTGTTCACCATCGACACATATTCCTCCTCCGTGGGACATTGCAGGGAGTCACGCCAAAGCAGCTCAAGACCCTGACCACGGTGGAGGGAGAGGAGTTCGGCTACGTTGGCAAAGTTCAATATCATGGTCCTTCATCTATTCGGATCGTCTTACCTGTAACGACGCGATCCAACTCATTGAAAGGCACTAGACGCTCTCGGACGCCATCATCGACACCAACTCCCGAGCGTAGAGCGAACAGCTCCTGGTACGCTAGGAAGTACACATAGTTCGCAGAGTTGATCGTCTGCGGTATACCATAGATCTTGTGCGCAACTGTGGCTCCTGTTATACTCGCGCAGTCACACCGACGGAGCAGCGTGCCTACCAGGCACCCCTCTTCGGAGCTGGGCGTCGTCCTCGATGTCGTCTACACTGTATTTG
Source organism: Trametes pubescens (assembly GCA_001895945.1). Lineage (NCBI taxonomy): Eukaryota > Fungi > Basidiomycota > Agaricomycetes > Polyporales > Polyporaceae > Trametes > Trametes pubescens. Next base: position 15,073 of record MNAD01001728.1, read on the forward strand.
AGTCACGACAAGCTGGATTTCGGAAATGTCCTTGAACTCACAGCAAGCTCGCGGTGTGCAGCATGCTGACTACCTTGGAGATGATCGCGAGTTTGTCTGCCGGAACATTCAACCACGCGTTGAATGCGGCAATCATCTGCCCTCGGATTTCTTTCCCCGGGATGGAGAAAATATGCGTGAATGGCTCTAGGAGAGCCTATAAAGCGGTTAGCTACGACTGCGCAACGCGAGAGAGGATGTTCACTGACAGACTCATTTGCCTCCGACCAAGAGGCAGACTCGGAAAGAATTTGCCGTACGTTGAGCGGCGGATTACTCTGGCTGGCGCTCATGATGGTATATTACTAGGTTCCGGTACGCTGCCGTTCGTTTGCAATGGTGAGTGGTCAGACCGGTCAGGATCCGGGAGAGAGAGGAGTCAGTGTTGGTGGACGGCGAAGTCAAGATGTGGGACCGATGCGGTACCGAGCATTACTGATCTAGTTACTAGCCAAGACCAGTCCAGAACTAGCTTATCACTAAAGGAGTCAATACCGGGTATTGAGGTTAAACGCAAAGATAGACGCCCTGCATCAATGAATTTTGATAGAACGCGAATCATCGAGCAGCGCACTCGCACTTCTCTGCTTTCCTCCATCCACTCCGTCTGAAGTATGGGGGTGTCTGAAATAGAGTCGTGGATAGCTGCCACGAACACTACCGAAGAGGACGATGACGAAGAGACGACCGCTTGCACTGCCTGGCGGAGAGAAAACATCATGAAAGACTGGCCGGGTGCAATGCTCGCGGCACAGACAAGATTATTCACGAGCAGCACAAAAGCACGGAGGCAGTTTCTGCGAGAGGAGCTATTGGTTCTGGCAAATCATGGCGGTGTGTAAATCCCTGGTCGGGTAAGAAATTCCACTGACGTGCGCTGCAGATCTCAGTCTATCGCAGATCATGGATGTGTTCAAGCTTCTCACCTCTACCTATTCACGATATGTCGATTCGGAATCGAGATCAGCTGTGGAAGAAGTTGGGACCGCACTCGTTCGCCGGGACGAACTTCGTGGTACGCCCCAAGGCGAAGCCGACGAAAGCAAGTTCGGTGTAACAGAGCAGGTGCTGGGTTGGATGTCGCAGGAGGTTGGACGAATAGCCAAGCGACCCAGGTGCGTCCATCTAGACCCTCTCCTTTCCACTGCGTTACCTTACCGGCCTTATACAGCTCTCATGCTGCCGCAGACACGTTTGTTCTGCTCAACTGGTGCTGTGGACTCTACGTCGCGTGCCTCGACAGCAATCCCGAGTTCACTGCGTCCCGTTCATGGCAAGCACTCCTTGGCATCACGGCTTCGCTCGTGGATATGCTTCTCAGTCCGGCGACCCCAACAAAGAAATCATTGCATAAGAGCGCGCTGGTCCGCACGCGACGTGCACTGCGACATGTATGTCTCTGGATCACCGTTCGGCTGACGCAAAACTTACATTCGCGAAGAGGCCAGAGGTGCTACCCACCGTAATGAAAACACTGCTTAGCCTGGCGAAGACCGTACCCTCTCCTTTGACCTTGGTACCGCTTCTGGGGATTTCCATCGATGTGACACTGCGGCTGAAGAATGTCAAAGACGACGCGCTAAAGTCTGTGGACCCTACGCTGAAGGTAGGTACTAGCGTTTATACCTCTTTTCGTACATCTTACCGGTCCTTCAGGACGAGATCCTACAACTGTACACGGGATCTGTTCTCATGTCAAGGACACCGGTCTTATCGCACATCGCAGTACGCTAGGCTATCTTTTCTTTCCGTCATGCTTAAACTTATTATACTTCAGGATGCTCTGCAAGGTTTCTTTTCTTCTTCAGTGACCCCTGACGACTTCGTGGGTACGATCCTACCAACGATGGAAAAGGCCCTTCTGCGCTCCCCCGAGATCTCTCTCAGCAGTCAGTGTCGTCAAATTCTATCCCGAGCGGCTCATTGCTCACTCTTGAGCGCAGTCATTTCCGGGTTTTTGCCGGCATACGCGCATCCTGTGGAAGGTGACTCGTTCCGTAGACTGCTGACGCCCACGCTGAACAGCGCCAAGTCCACTAACGCCGTCGTACGCGCCAACGCCAGCACGCTCTTCAAGATCCTGATGCAGCTGAATCATAGCACTGCAGACCAGGAGTACGCGACAACCGAGCTCCTGAGTCTACCGAAGTCCAGCAAAACTTCGGGGCCTGATCACAGGGTCGTATTGTACACCATGCTGGGAGCAGTTCCGCCTTCTCAATCGTCATCTTCAACGATTCTGCAGACTGCCTTACCACTGCTGGCAAAGGAGACGCATGACGCTGCCGTATCAGCACTGGCTGAGTCCATCACCCCGCATCTAGCGTCTTGTCTTCGATCTGACTCCGTTCTGCCTGGGGACTCTGCTAGTGTCATGGCGAGGGAGATGACGAACTCGAAGCCTGTGATTCGGCGCGCTTTCTGCTCCTTGGTCGGCAATGCACTGTGGGATCTTGGGAAGCTCGACTCTACGACCTCCATTGCTTTCGCCAAAGCTGTACTCCCTTCCTTCGAGGCGAATCTGAAAGTCGTAGCCGCAAACCCTACTGGGGCCCCCGCGGGACCTCTGGAGGCATACATCGCCATTGCGGCTCTTCTTGGACCCTTGTCGCGGTCACAGCAATTTGGTAGCCTTCTTTTCTATTATGTGTACTCCTGATCAACCTCGTTAATAAATGTCTGCAGACGACGTCATAACCCACAATACCACCCTTCAATCAGTCGCTGCGGCGAGCCCGAAACCGTCATTCCTCCTATGGGATAAGGTATACCAGAAGCTCAACAGCGAGGAAGATGAGAGGTGGCTTCTCCGTGCGGTCGAAGTAGTGCTCCCCTTCTTCAAGGCTGACATCCTCCGTGACGAGACTGCACGGTTCGTCGTCGCTGGTCTTGCGGCCCTGAAGTCACCTAATTTCTAAACTCTCAGCACCCTTGCCGGTTCGATTCTTCTGCATCTAGTCGTAGAGAGCTCGCTACCGCAGATACGACGATCGACTATCACCGCCATCGAATCGCTCGCTGCGTCGCAACCCGAGCTCGTCGGCCTCTCGATACTCTCAGCTATCTCGTCATACCTTTCGAAGGTCCAAACCGCACCGGCAAAGTCGACTTCCGCGAACGGTGAGGAGACAGAGACCCGCGCAAACAAGGAAAACCGTCTGCCTGCCCTTATCCTCGCTTGTGGAGCGTTCAGCGAGGAGGGCTCGCAGGATGCCAAGGAGCGCTTGCTGGAGGAGTTTGTCCTCGTCGCGCATCATCCAGGGTTCTGTATGTGACGTGTTTTTGAGACTCGATGTGTATCACTGACTGCGTTGTAGCTGGTAGCCTACGCCCGGTCTGGATCGAATTGTGTCAGAAGGCCCGTGTCGACCCTCATGAACTCGTCTCTGCCCACGCCGATGCTTTGCTTGCGAGAGTCCTCCAAGCGATCGATGTAGACAACAAGGTTGGTCCTATTCAGACCTCTTACCGTTTTGATCTGAATACAGTGTCTTGTAGCCTCTTCCGGGCTTCGTCCAAGCAGGGTACCGTGCTATCACGACGCTGGCTTTCGTTGCGCCTGGCGCTGTCCTCCCAAAGGTCATCGATCAAGTCCGACGCGATCTCAAGGCCGAGAACATACATTCACTGACGGACGACGATCTCGGCATCTGGGCAACTCCCGAGGGGCAGACTTACGTCGACGGTAAAATGATCACCTAACTACATGCACTCGTGATCCACAGCTAACAGAACGAATCATAGTTCTGGCATCCAAGAAGGACGACGCCATAGTCAAGAAGGGCAAGGGCTACAAGGATGCGCAATGGGAGGCTGAAGTGCGCAAGTCTCTTGCGAGCAAGAAGGCCAGCGCGACCGGTATCTTGTCGAAGCAGGACCAGGCGCTCGTGCAGGCGCAGCTGGAGAAGGAGGCCGTCATCCGCCAGCAAGTGAACACCACTAAGGCCCGGATCGAGCAAGGGTTGCAGCTGGTCCGCAGTCTTGTCGAGGCGCGCGTCGAGGAGCTGCACGGCTTTGTTTCAACAATAGCCGCGTTGTTGCGCGAAGGCGCGTTCGGGAAGGCAGTGACGCTCGTCGGACACGCGTCGTTTGAGACTTACCTGGTGCGTTATGCTGAAGTTGTACATCTACTCGAAGGCTGACGCAATTACAGGTCCTTTCGGAATGCTGCTCTGATAGGCTAGAAGCATATCGCAAGTGGGTCGGAGTGGCTACTCTCCGCAGCTTCGAGATGCCTGGTATCCCAGAGGACTTTACCCTCGAGCCGTTGAACTGTATGTCAAGTCGCTGCGCAATTTTTTATATACTGACACATTTTCCCAGCGTTGATCATCCGTGTACTGTACCGTCTGCGAACGCTCTCGGAGCAGACACCTTTCGACGCCGCGACATATTGCTACGCTGCTCCTCTCCTCAGTCAGATCCTTCTGAAGGGGGGCATCGCCCTCGCCGAGGAAGACGACCCCCTTGAGCAAATTGCGATCTCATTGGACGTCATCAAGTTCCACTCTGGGGAATGTAAGTCTGCCACACCTGCGATGCATGTCGATACAACATACTCAGACTCCCTTAGTCTCCGACCCTGCGTTCCCTCGGACTAAGACCGTCGAAGATCTCATCCATGCGATCAGACATCAGCCGAAGCTGGCGAAGGACGCATCATCAATACTCATCGACGTCGGCCAGTCAATGCAAGGGAATGCAACCAGAGTCGAGATCTCATCGCTCTTGCGGGGAACCCTGTACCAAGAGGTTTATGTCCGGACTTCGTGTCTCCAAGCTCTGCAGGTATGTCATTACCGTATGAGTCATGGTGCATGCGTCTCATGAGGGACGTTTTAGCCATTCGACTTGACCGAGTTGGATTGGTCCGCCGAGCTGTGGATCGCATGTCACGACGAAGACGATCAGAACGCCCGTTTGGCTGTCCATGTCTGGGAAGACAACGGACTGGACGTTCCGGAGAACTTCCTGAAGGATCTCCTACCCTTCCTCGGTAGGTGTGAGGTGGTACACGCATTTGGGAATGCCGTGCTGATCTTCTGCCATTCACAGAGCACGACAACGCTTACGTTCGCTCTTGTACGGCATCTGCATTGGCGGAAGCCGTCATCGAATACTGGCCTGCCTCGATCACTTCAGTGCTATCAACACTGCAAGACTTCTACCGCGAGAAGGTACGCATGCTCTTATGTCTTCGCCCTCACGACGCTCACGAGCTTGTTTAGGCCAAGGTCCTCGCCCCCGAGTTCGACCAGTATGTAAGTACTGGTATCGCATATCGCGCTTTCGAAAGCGAAGCTCATGACGCGACAGGGTATGCTCATTGCGCATAGCGTCGACCGGACAGACCCTTGGCCAGCCAGAGTCGCCGTCGCACGCGCCTTCCAGCTTCTCGCGCCAGCGTTCACCCCGCAGGATGTAGAGCCATTCTTCAAGTTCCTTATTCACGATCAAGCCCTCGGTGACCGCCATCCAGACGTTCGCCGTGGTATGCTGAATTGCGGCACCGCAATCATCGACCAGCATGGTTCATCTCGCCTTGCCGAGCTCATCTCCATGTTTGAGGCAGAACTCGCGAGCGCAGGCGCCGGCACAGAGACGTCAGACCAGATCAAAGAGGCCGTCGTCATTCTCTTCGGGCGGGTGGCAAGGCATCTCGACCCGTCTGACGCCCGTCTCCCTAGCATCGTCGAGAGGCTTGTCGGTGCCTTGAAGACCCCAGCTGAGCAGGTGCAGATGGCGGTGTCAGACTGCTTGTCACCTCTGGTCAAGATCACGAAGTCACCGCCTAAGCAGTTGATCGACCGCCTTATGGACGAGTTGTGCGACTCTCCTTCCTATGCCGCACGACGTGGAGCCGCCTACGGCCTTGCTGGCGTCGTGAAGGGTCTCGGTATCTCTGCAATCAAGGAGCACGACCTCATCGACCGCCTGAAGGCCGCTGCCGAGGACAAGAAGCGGTTCGAGCCTCGCCAAGGCGCGATGTTCGCCTTCGAGACCTTTTCCAGTATTCTCGGACGGTTGTTCGAGCCCTACATCATTCACATCCTCCCCCTGCTGCTCACCGCATTCGGCGATGGTACCCCAGATGTGCGGGAGGCTGCTCAAGACACCGCCAGAGTCATCATGGCCAACATGTCTGGGTATGGTTTGAAGACCATCCTGCCCTCCTTGCTTGAGGGACTCGACGAGAAGCAGTGGCGCACGAAGAAGGGCTCGATCGAGCTTCTCGGTATGATGGCGTACTGCGCGCCGAAACAACTCTCCCAGTCCTTGCCAGTCGTCATCCCGCGACTCACTGGTGTCTTGACCGACTCGCACGCACAGGTCCGCGCCGCTGCGAACAAATCCCTGAAGCAATTTGGCGAGGTCATCAGCAACCCAGAGATCCAATCCTTGGTGCCTATCTTCTTGAAGGCAATGGTAGACCCTGCGAAGACACCGAATGCGCTCACGGCTCTTCTGAAGACCTCCTTCATGCACTACATCGACCATTCCTCGCTGGCTCTGGTGAGCCACTTTCTCGCTGTCGCTCTATGTTTTCTCACAATTGCATTAGGTCATTCCAATCATTGAGCGTGGCCTAAGGGAACGAGGTGCCGAGACGAAGAAGAAGGCTGCTCAGATCGTGGGCAACCTCGCGTCGCTGACAGATTCGAAGGACTTTGTGCCCTACCTTTCGCGCATCCTCCCCATGGTCCACGTTGTCCTAGCGGATCCTGTTCCCGAGGCACGAGCTACCGCAGCGAAGGCGTTGGGTACTCTGGTCGAGCGACTAGGCGAAGTGCACTTCCCCGATCTCGTTCCAGGCCTGCTCCGCACTCTCAAGACAGACACGTCCGGCGTCGACCGCCAGGGCGCTGCTCAGGGTCTCAGTGAGGTCCTTGCCGGTCTCGGTATGGAGCGCATGGAGGGCCTCTTGCCGGACATCATCACGAACGCCCAGTCTCCTCGCAGCACTGTCAGGGAAGGCTTCATGTCTTTGTTGGTCTTCCTCCCTGCTACGTTCGGTACTCGTTTCCAGCCACATCTTCCCAAGATCATACCGCCAATCCTGAACGGTCTCTCGGACTCCGAAGACTATGTCCGAGATGCTGCAATGCGCGCAGGTCGCATGATGGTGACCAACTACTCCAACAAGGCGATCGACTTGTTGCTGCCGGAGCTAGAGCGTGGCATGTTCGACTCCGGATGGCGCATCAGGGTAAGCTTCTACCGACGGTGCTTGAGGTTTTTGCTAACCTGTTTTGTTTCAGCAATCGTCCATCACTTTGGTCGGAGAGCTGCTGTTCAAGGTCTCGGGAATCAGCGGGAAGGCAGAGATCGAAGACGAGGAAGAGGTTGTTGTCGAAACAACGGTGGCCGAGTCGTCACGCAAGGCTTTGGTCGACGTTCTCGGCCTCGAGAGACGTGACCGCATTCTTGGAGCCCTCTATCTTGCCCGCCAGGATGCTGTCAACGTCGTTCGCCAGTCATCCATCCACATCTGGAAAGCGTTGGTACACAACACGCCCCGCACAGGTGAGTATTGGCATTTTCGCCTATGGCTGTAATAGGCAACTAACAATTGTTGATAGTCCGCGAGATCCTACCCGAACTCACCAACCAGATCATCTTCCTGCTCACCAGCGACGAGTTGGACCAGCAGGAGGTAAGGACATCCTGCTATGCTGATCATCGCACGCTCACACTTCCACAATAGACCGCGGCTCGCACTGTCACTGACCTGTGTCGCAAGTCTGGTGAGAAGATGCTGTCCGAGCTCATCGTCATCCTACGCGCGACCTCAAAGTCTCCGGATTCTCGCAAGCGCGAAGGCGTTTGTTTGATGTTGTGCGAGCTGATGTGAGTTGAACATGGACATGCAATTGCTAACACTAACCTGACCATCATGTACAGGGAAAGTACTACGGACGCTCAAAGGGATGGACAGGAGGATGACATCATCGTCATGGTCCGCACATCACTCGTCGACGATGACGCCAACGTGCGTGCAGCGGCCGCGAAGGCGTTCGACATCTTGCAAGAGCACATCGGTGCTCGGGCCATCGACGAGACCATACCTACGCTCTTGGAGGCTCTCAGACAACCTGGTCAGAGCTCTGGCACCGCATTGCAAGCCCTCAGGGAGGTCATGTCTGTGAGTATAGTTTCGGCGCGGACGTTGATGTGTGCTGACTATGTTACTAGGTTCGGGCGTCGACAGTGTTCCCTATCCTTCTGCCCACTCTCACCGCCATTCCGATGTCAGCATTCAACGCGCGCGCTCTAGCATCTCTTGTTACTGTGGCTGGAAATGCGCTCAGTCGACGCCTTACCGTAGTCCTGAACGCCCTTGTGAGGGCATACGAAAGCAAGGAGATCGAAGAGGATGAAGAGCTCAAGTCTGCGGTCGACGAAGCAATTCATGCCTCGATGTCATCTATCTGCGACCCTGAAGGTCTCAACACGTTGATGCTCTTGCTTATGGGATGGTACGTTAATGTTTGTCTCCCCTTGAATATGTCACTGACACGCAAATTAGGGCCAAAAACGATTCCGTGAGACGGCGAGTCAGTGCCTGTCAGCTCTTCACGTTCTTCTGCGAGGATTCCGAGCTCGACCCTTCGCTCTATCGGATAGACTGGATCCGCCAACTAGTCTCGCTCCTCGATGATCGGGAAGTATCTGTGCACACCGCCGCGTGGGCTTCTCTGGACGCGTTCGTGAAGTCTACCCCGAAGGACGAGTTGGAGTCCCTAGTCGTACCTCTTCGTCGCACCATTGAGAGCACCGGCGCCCCGGGAACCTACGTCCCCGGCTTCAGCCTGCCGAAGGGCATTGCACCTATGGTACCTATCGTCATTGCAGGCCTTACGACAGGCAGCAACGAACAACGCGAGCAAGCTGCCTATGCTATCAGCGATCTGGTGGAGAGGACGGAAGAGAGCGCGATGAAGCCCTTCGTTGTTCCATTCACTGGCCCTCTCATCCGTGTCGCGACACAGGCGACGACGTATCCCCCAGGTGTCAAGACAGCCCTTCTTACTGCACTCACGACGATGCTCGAGCGCATCCCCACCTTCGTCAAACCCTTCTTCCCTCAACTCCAACGCACCTTCGTCAAGAGTGCGAGCGACGCCTCCAGCTTGGCAGTGCGGACGAATGCGGCGCACGCGCTTGGTGTCTTGATGAAGAACCAACCTCGTGTAGACCCTGTTGTCACGGAGCTGCTTACGGGTGTGCGGAGCAACGAGGACTCCATCGCTGCCAGCCTGGTCCTTGCGCTAGCGCGCGTCGTCCGTAGTGCGGGATCAAACGTCGGAGAGAAGGCCCGCGAAGCTTGTGCCGAACTCATTACCGAGACGTTCAAGGAGCAACACGAAGGTCAGCCCACCGATACCCATGAGCTTCTATCTGAGTGCTAATGCGTTCTCCGCTAGAGCCCTACTATCGATCTGCCGGCGCATTGTTCGCGTCTCTCTCTTTCTTCCCTGAAGTCGTCAAGCCGATCGTCACGTACGTAACAACCCATTCTTTCTTAAACCTGCTGGCTGACGCTCTTCAACAGTGCGTATTTGTTGGCGGGTACTCCGCAGTCCGTGCTCTCTTCGCACTGCATACTCGCGGTAGTCTCCCCTGACGAAGACAATGATCAATCCGACGCCCCTAACGCCTTCCAGCAGCTCGGCGTTCTCCGTTCAGTCGCGCAGAAGGCGCAAGAGAGCGCGGTGAACGAGAAGCCGTCTATCGCCCGCCCTGCTCGCGAGGCAAGGGACGTGCTAAAAGCGTCTGGAGATGATGCACTGCACGGACTGTTTTGAACGATCCACGGACTTGTCCCACTACCACACGTCGCATGTAGCATTCGCTTTGTCACTGTAACACGTCATGAATCTATCATCTATATTCTACTGGTCATACAATATGCGGTCCGGTCTACAGACAAAATGAGGGGATCGTGAAGTAGTGCGTCTATGTAAATGAGTATCATACGTTTTGGGTGGCAGCATCTGGCAGGGACGGAGGCTCTACTTTTGCCTCCATGATGCTGTTTTTCTCCGAAGCCTGCAGCGCTTCGTCTATCGCCTTTTTGCGCAAGTCATCCTCGTCACCCCGCATCAGCTCAGTGTGCTTGATGAGTACGATCGCCGCGAGCGTAGCCACCGCGTTTAGGCTGGCATTCAAGATGAACACCGCCCGGAAGCCTTGAACGTATGCGCCGAGAATGCGCTCCGCAGCGGCAGGGCTGACTCCAAGGCTTGCGAAGCTCGCGTCCGATGCGGATGTTCGAGCGCCGAGGATAGTGGGATCGTCGAGAATCGCGGAGATTGCGGACGAGGGCAGCCCGAGCGATGTCATAGAGTGGCGGAGGGAGTTGTTACTGAAGCAGACACAGGGTTATCAAAGCTATGCCTCGTGACATAGGATGAATGGGCGTACATGATGGTCGCGCCAATGGCGAGTGACAGCGTTCCTCCGAGCAGTCGAATAAACTACTCAACTCAGTAAGCGTTGAACATCTCATTCAAGGGGACAGAAACTCACGTTTCTGACCGCAGTGACAACCGACATATCGCGCCTCGATACGCTGGCCTGTGCAGCGACCGTGGTCGTTTGAAGTGTCTGCGTCCCAGGGTCCTTCAGCAAGGATTCGCTTCGTAAAGTTTCACAAATGCTTACACCGCCAGCTCCTGTGCCCGCCAGAAGCATGAAGAACACCAATAGACCTTTTGTGGTAGCAGGGGTCACCGTGGACAGGCATCCACATGCGATAGTCCAGATGCCGAAGCCGACGTAGATGGTAGCCTGCCAGTTCGGTCTCATAAGTTAGGACGTCAGCGCTCCGTTTCAAGCGTCGTACGTACCCGGTAACGTCCGGTCCACGTAATGATTTGGCCCTATCGACAGTCATTAGCTTGTTGACGTTAGGGCAGAACTAGGCGACGCGTACCGAGATGAAACTCGCGAGCGTTTGGCTGACAAGCACCGGAAGGAGGAAGATGCCTGAGCGAATGGCGGAGTACCCGAGTCCGACTTGGAAGTACTGGGGCAGGTAGAATAGCGATGAGTAGAATACGAAGCCGCTGCAGGTATGGAATCGTGAGGGCGAACACGGATTTGAAAGGGAAGAAGCATACTTGATGAGCATCGTGATGTACACGCCAGTAACGGTTACTTGCTTGAAGATGTACACTAAATTGTGATAAGAGTCTGAGCGTGACAGCACGAAAATATGGGTTGTACGAGGACGTACTCGGCACGATAGGAAGGCGGGCTCCCTTCCATTCCCAGAGGCAGAAGAGCGCGACCGTGACCGCACCAGCGAACAAGGGCGCGAGAACGACCGGTGAAGACCACGGAAACGTTACTCCACCCTGTATATAAGAAGGGAGGTTGTCAGGTTGCATTTCCAGGGCTCAATACGTTCACTACTCACCCAGATAAGCGGGAGGATAACCAGTGTACAGCTGACCAACGTCAGGGCTGTACCGACGTAGTCCACAACGGCGAGCTTCTTCCCGATGTTCCCCTCTACCTGCTTCAACGGCACAACAAGGATGACCACAGCCACCGCGCAAGCCGACACAGGGAGGGTGACCCAGAAGCACCATCGCCAACCGGCCTTTTCCGCGAGCACGCCGCCGAGCAGCGGGCCCACCGCAAACCCAAAGGCGACGACCACACCTATAATACCCTGGTACTTGCCGCTGAAACGCGTTTCAGATGTGCTGAATACGTTGTGTACACAAGATTCGACGCTCACCGGTCGCGCAGAGACACAACATCAGAGATCACGATCTGGGCCATGCTCACGATACCGCCTCCGCCAGCGCCCGCGACGCCCCGGAGCACAATAAGCTGCGTGATGCTCCGCGAGAATCCGGCGGCGAGGCTGCCCAGCATGAAGATACCCATGGCCATACACAGCGCCGCCTTGCGTCCGAAGATGTCGCTGAAGCGCCCATCTGAGAACGGGGGCGAGGACACACCATTAGCGCTCGTGCGCACGATCACCGGCGGGGGATCGGAGCCGGGACTCACAGAGGGGTTGGAAGGCGGTCGAGGTGAGGAAGTAGGCGGAGGGTACCCAGGAGACCACAGAGCCGGCGTTAAAAGCCGCGGAAATGGTGGGGAGCGCGGTCGCGACGATCGTTGAGTCGAGACAAGAGACGAGGATGCAGAGCGAGAGGCCGAAGAAGACGGCGATGACCTTCCTGCGCGGGAGGAGGTTGGTCTGGTCGGTCAGAGAGACGGTCTCGGACCGCGCCTCTACGACTGTCCGATCGTCCCGACCCGCGGCATCCTCGAGCGTCGCCATTATCGCGGGGAGTGTAGCGGAACGAGCCTGAACGGAGGGTCTCGCGCTCGCACGATTGCGTATGGGGGTGGAGCAGAGGACTTGGAGCGGTTCTGGGCGATGTGAGTGTATACTTAAGCAACCCTGCCGAACGCAAAGGCAAATTTTTCAGCGAGAACCGCGCGACCCTGCACTTACGGCGACTCCTGGCATACTTGTACGTCACCCAGGATACAACACCTGTGCGAGGAGGTGGGCAGGTCTCGGCCACATGATGTTTCTCCGCTATCGGCACGCATGCCGGATAGCCCTTTCTATCAAGAAGCGCGACATGCTGCAGTGCTGAAGACTCAACGTTTAGTCGCGTGAGCGTATCGAGGTTCGGAATTAGCGGCCGATGGACCAGAATAGCCCTCGCCCACTAGAATAGCAGGTATATGTAAGTCAGTGTCACTGGGGCTGGAGGTCCTACGAGATTACGACAGTACCTTTTCAGACGTTGCAGCGCATGTTGAATACCGCTCGTAGAATAATAGTAACGGAGCCAAGATCTCTGTATGCGTGTTATGTTCCCGAACGCGCTATGGGCATCGGCGTTTCGGAGAGATGAAAGACTCACAGTACAGTATCTTGGACATGATCAGAGGCTAACGCCTCCCCGTCTCCACCTGATCGGAGCGCTTGTAATGAACGAAATAGAAGGATAAGACTCTCCCGGGGGCCCGCCCGGGGGGAAGGTCGGGCGGCGAAACATCGTCGAGATTCGCTATGAATTATTCGGACCGTCAGGACCGAGCCGACGAACAGCACCGCGCCGAAACAGAGAATGATGGTGGCTATCGGGGACGCGGGACCGGTGGTATACACATATCCTGCCAGTGCTAGTAGTCTGCACCATTATACGGCTGAGCGCTGCTACCGCTCGCTGAAGGGAGTCAGATCGACGGCTGGACAACACGGTCGCTGTCCGTACTCACCTTCAGCCCATTCTTCTTCGCCTCCCCCGGTGTCCACATACGGGACCCATGGTACCGTCTGATACAACTCTGGCCGTATCCATTCATCCTGGTGCACCGCGGGTGAGGCAATATACTGCCACTGTTCCGGTACGCCGGGCGGCTCGTAATACAGCGCCTGATACGTCTCTTGCCGTTGCTGAGGAAGAGGTATCTCCGGAAGGTTCACTAGGTCTCCTGCTTGGAAATCGTATTGCCCTATATCGTATGCAGCGGCGTAGTCCGGCTCCACACCAAGAGTGGAATCGAAAGGCTCATATGGGGGAGGCCATGAAGAGGAGGACGCATGAGAATTGGAGGACGGGGCGGCTTGCGTCGCGGAAGCGCTACGGGTTCCACTATAATCATAGGTTTCTTGAGCGGGGACGTTCGGGATCGTAGGGTACCAGGAGTGACTATATGCGTCGTAAACGGGGTCCGCAGTCGACTGAGTAGCGCTGAGAGGACGAGATAGGCGAGGGGGGTTCTGCCGGCCTTGCGGCGATGTCGGGAGCGGCAATGGTTGCCTGAAGGCCGTACTGCGCGCGATAGCTGGAGTGGACGCAGGACCTTCAGCCGTCAGAGTGGTTTGCGGAACGTGGTCCCGGCTTGGCGGAGGCACATTTTGCTCATCGGCATGCACTTGCGCCGCGACGCGGGTAATTCGACTTCCAGAGGGTTGTGAGCGACTCGTCGTTGACGCAGTCATAGTAAATTCGCTGGGGGACCTCGTCAACATATTTCTGGCAGGGTGTTATGAAATACGTACTGTCCGCTTGCTTTCTGCTGCGTATCCGTGGTGATGGGTGGCGCAGACGGGTCGACATTCTGCGCCGAGTTCTCACCCCTGCGAGGCGCGTTCTTCTTCTGCTTCCCCTTGGTGCAAGGTGCGAACTTATAGTTGGGGTACTTTTCCATGTGCGCCAGCTTTGCTTTCTTCGCCTCATTTGCCCAAAAGCTCTTCTGTGCCTCAGGCAGGGATGCCCATATCGGACCGGCACTCTTGGATATAATCGATTGCGGGATGCGTTTGCCAGTCACCTTATCCTTTTGATCCTTGCAGAAAGCCGCTCTCCACAGTATGAAGCGGTTTGGGGGACGAGGTATACGCCCGGGATCGGGGAGAGGCCGCCTATGTTTGTGGACCTTCTTGGTGATCGGCGGTGAGACTGTGGGAGACCTCATTCGAAGCCGCTGTATGCAACTGAAAGAGAGGAAGGGGAGGGATCGTCAGGGAAGTCACGACGAGGGGTACATGAAGAAACGCACCGATGTTAACGAGGTATTGATGGGATGGGGATGATTGAAGGGAGAGAGATTATATGCGGAAGGGCGCATAATGAAACTCGCGCTCATCCACATGGCGATGCCGACTTCCCGTGATCACCCGGGGGTCAAAGTCGTCAGCATTATAGTGATTGCAGATAGGAGCTTTCCACTCACTGTTTGGCCTGTAAGGATCTTATTGATACCTCCGCCGCATAGGAACGCTGTAGCGAAGTTCCGAGTGTGGTTCAGCGTATCTCTTCTGATTATACGACGAGGCCGCCGTACTGTCTTGAGGTGTCTACGACAATAGACGATCTTTATTGGTGACCAAGATATGGTGAGTATTTGCTGTCATTTTGGAGATTATTAGCGAAGGTTTCCTCACCTTAGAGTCGCCTACTTACTATTGACCCATTGCTGGCGGCGCACGGGCTGAAGTTGGGCGATGACTTGAATGGCACGATATCCACCTACAACTTTTCATGTGATACTTATGTTTCACGGCGCACCATGATTGTGTACACTCGAAGACACTCTTCGCAAGCAGAGACTGGTGACATGGAGGCACCGGGAAAAGAGACGGATCAAGACAAGCGGCATTCTAGACGCTCATGCGCTCACGCTCGGAAGAACGCACTCGTCACATTTGTGCAAACCATCAGTCACGGGCGCTGGATGTAACTCTCCGACGAACGACCATCTTCGCTCAGCCTGAGCAACAAAACCCCTGCATCGACATCTCTCAGCATGAGTCTGAACGGAACATTTCATGCTGCGTACTGTGAGAAGTTGATCGGAACCAGAAATCGTACCTTATGAATCCAGGTCGGATTGCCATATTGTCACGCCGGTGATACGTGGCACTCGATTCGCTCCCTCATGCTCTCATTCTGAGCTATTGACTGTTCAAGATCTCCCAGAAATATACTCTATGAAGCATGCTTCTACTGGCGTAGCAAAACCATGCTGGTATCGGTACAGAACGCATCGGCACCGCTGTACAGCGTGCTGATCCTGCACGGAAACCTGCCATGAATAGTTGTTGGACAGCGTCAACCTTCCGGTATACATATCACGTGATTATCGCATCCAAATTTCCTCAAGATCATCGTTGTCTTCACAACTTAATCACAGGCACCCTAGGCGAACGAGTACATCGCTGCAACTGGAGCATCGACTCGTGCTGAAGTGCACAAAATGGCGCATAAGAACTTGTACGGAAGTACTCGTCTGGGGCGCTCCAGGGACGTTCCGTGTGGAAAAATCAACAGCGCAGCGGAGTGCGCCATGGATGCAGTAGGATGCATCGCCGATGGCGACGTTCTCCCCTGTGTGCACGAGTAGCCAGCACCCCGACATGCCAGCCCGGTTCGCTCTCGCAGGTACTCTAGCGCAGCGAATACAAGTACGTGTCAGGGAGGATGCCCTTTCGCGGGCGTGAAGGAGCCATAGCTCGATCAACAAGGACCTACGGTTCGAGACCATCTTTACAAATCAGGCAAAATAGCGGAGCGTCGCTGACTGAATTTTGGCGCTTTACAGCACGAAGACAAAGGAACGCAGCTCACGAATCCAAACCCGGTGCGCGCGACCTGCGAACGTTGAGCCACCCTCGCCGATGGACCCGCTGGACGCTCTCGCGACAAGCTCTTTCGGGTGCCTAGCACTACACCCCAACTTCCGGGAGGCTATCAAGCAGAGAGGACTGCATGCCTGCGGATATTGGGGCGGGGTGGTTGCGCGGAGTTGCGCCGTGGCTAAAGTGGGTCATCCGTGTATCCAAGTGGGACCCGCGCCTATTTCAACCACCACTCTCTTTTAAAACCGCGTCGCGTCGCTCAGGTCCTCTCTTTATCTACCACCACCACCACCGCTATCCTCAACACTACCACTACCACTCACCGTCGCCCATTACCTTCATCACCATCACTACTCACTACGATGGCACAGCATGCATCTCAGTCAATGAGGATCCAGATGACTGCTACACAGGCTCCCCAGGTAAGTGTCGATCAAGGTCCCCGAGTTGTCGTGCTCCTACTCACTATCACGACTGGTCTCTTCCCACTGCCTCCACTCCTATCACCATGCAGTGCCAACACTGTGGGAGCTGTTTCAGCGACAGCGAGAACGGGCAGTTCGCATGTGTTACTCACCATGCACGACCCTGGGACGTGTGGATCGTAGGGAAGAAGGCCGTCTATCCGGCGTTATATTATCCATGTTGTAGCACGTACAGGTCGGCGATACCTGGGGTCCCACAACGTCCTTTCAACCCGATATGTCGCGTTGGACCGCATGTCGCGCGCCTGCAACTTGTGGCGGGCTGGACGGGCAATCACCGCGCTCAAGCTCCCGCCGATCCCTTTGCCGGCCCGTCCGCCGGCGTCAACTTCGACCTCCCGCAGAAACCCGCTCCCACCGACTCGCCCGTGTGGAGCGACCCCGCGCCGGAATATTCCGCCTAGGCGGACATTGCACACAACGACGACAATTAGGACTCGATTTTGCGCCGAGTTCTACCACTATGGCCACTATATCGACGGTTTCCTGTGGACGATGAGGCGCACCGCGGTCGCGACTCGGTCATCGACCGCGTGGAACGTCGTCCACAGCGCGCTCGTCTGCGAACTCTTCGCATGTCGGAGGGCGTAGTCCAAGCACGCTGCTCCGCTGTCCCGGGTCGGCGCTCTGTTAGGGGAAGGACGAGGAATATGGGGATCTCCCCAGGCGATTGTGGACTTCCCGGGCTACGTCTGCGGCCACCGCGGATAGGCCGGGCATTGGCGGCTCGCAGCTCTCCCTCAGCATGGCTGTCTCAGCTGCGCGAAGGGCATTTGGGTTTCAAGTATTACCTCGCATCGCGCGTGCATACTACGAGCGGTCGGCTCCCCCCCCCTGCGCCGCATACCTCACCCCATTTCCTCTTCTCATTCCGGCGTTTCACCGAGGCCTGCAACTTGAAGCTTACCAACGGCGCGCGGTCTCTACGCGCCACCGCGAGCGAGCTTCGAGTACGTCAAGGCAACTGGTCAGCTCGAGGCCTACTCGGCCATGTAGCAGGGTCCGCTTGCTGGCCTCCTCGTTCCTCTCCCCATCCCCCATCCCTTCTATCTCTCTCCTCCCTTCGCTTCTCCCCGCTCCCTCAATTTCATCTCTATGCACTCAGTGTCATGCACCACGCCGGTGCGGCCCGCCAGAGCTACCCACCGTCCTCTCACAATTCATCCCGCTCTTCATTCTGTCTTTTCACACCCCTCCTTGTGGCACATTGCGTTATGGTGTACTTCAAGTTACTGTAGCTCATGTATAGTTGTATTCCAACCTTGGCTTGTTCTACCTCGCTGTCGCTATGTAAGTATTCTGAAACTATCTATTCTACCTCGGCATTGCGTTGATGCGGGAAACACGAGCGAGCATGCGGGGACACAATGTTATCCGATGAATATTTGTTAGACACCGAGCAGTATGTAAGTACTACGCAACCACTTCTACAGGTTTCCATAGACGCGACCGGCGTAGCGTAGAGAGGCGGGGATAGTAACGGTGGAAGGTGGAAGAGTCATACAGCAAGACTCCGCGACGTGCGGTCCAACGCGACATATCGGGTCGAATGGACGTTGTGGGACCCCAGGTATCGCCGACCTGTACATACTACAACACGAGTAGTACAACGCCGGATATACGGCTTTCTTCCCTGTGATCCAGACGTCCCAGGGTTGTGCATGGTGGGTAATACATGCGAATTGCCCGTTCAACGCGGTCGCTGGAACAGCTTCCACAATGTTGGCACTGCAGCCTGCTTGTAGATATGTAGGGATTGTGACTCGGACGGTGGGAAGTGCCTGAGACCAGTCGTGGTTGTGAGTGGAGAACGTGACTGGGGGAGGAGCCTGTCCAGCCTGCTCGAGCTTCATCGACCCAGAAGCATGGTGTTGGGCCTGCGGTTGCGCCATTGTATGTGTGGTAGCCGTTGTCGCCGAGGGGGGACTCAAATAGCTCTGGCAGTGGTGTACGCACTGGCTCGGGTCCGAGTCGCCGAGTTCCTTGTACAACGATTTGAGTCCTCTGCGTGGGGTAAGGGGCGCACAAGGTGCCCATGGCACGTCGAGAACTCGAGGATCTGGGAATGCGGCGTTTGATGAGGAGTTGGCTAGCCGGGGGTCCCCTGGCACGTTGGCATCAGGAAAAACCCCCCTGGCCATTTAGCGCTAATAGTTGCCTCTGAGTGCTCACGAGAAGACGACCGGGCAATTTAGAGCAGATACAGGCTATGGACATAAATGTGCTTCTATTTTAGTCTATACAATCACTAGATTCTCGCTCAGATTCATTCAGTGCAAACGGTACTCAAAAAATTAGCTCAAATGCATTCAAAACAATGTCATGTACATGTGCAAGTCGCTAAAGGGATTGACCCAGAAGTCGTTGGAGGATTCGAGTACCGTACTACTAGTCCACTCGCGCGGTACCACAGCACCTACAACAGGGAATAAATGGCAGCTCCTTCGAAGATTCCGCACCTCAACAACAGTCGCCAGACGTCCACCAGTCGCATCGCGGCGCCGTGTGACTTTGTAGAGGCCGTGGACGGGGTCGGGCGCAGTGAACGGCGTAAAGCGCTCAATGTAGGCAAGGTGTCCCGGCGCGAGGACGTCCGGAAATAGCTCCTCACACACAGTCTTCGGGAGCTTGAAGACGAGGCGTAATTGAGCGACATGATATCCTGACAGTCATGAAGTCAGGACAGCTGTATTTAGGAATATTGTAAGGATTCTGCAGCCATAGGAAAAACGCACCTTGAACCCCCGAGGGACCACCAGTGCCATCATTGACGAGCACGGTGTCGAAGCGGCCAGGCACCGTCCGGCCCTGTTTGTCCTTCCTCTCTGGCCGTGCATGTGCGACATCTTGAACATTGTCCATGATGCCGAGGTCCTGGGCATCGTCAAGCGAAAACTTGAGCTTGTGAAAGATTTGCATCTTGCGAAAGCGAAGGCTGACAGCCAAGGATGCTTGCTCAACCTCGGCGGCGGACAGTCCAGGATTGCGGTACTGAACGACAAATCGAGCGAGAGCGTCACGAAGATAGAGCGCGCCGTACCGGTCAGCGGCCGCTTCAAAGGACAGAGCCTTGACACTTGGCCACTTTGTGATCTTGATGCGCGTCCAGACTGAACGTGGATGGTGGGGCTCGCGTCGCGGCTGCGGTAAGAGCCCGGACTGCTGCTATACGAGGACTCCGTATTGAGAAGGTTGGCGATACAGATATGGAGATGATTGACGTACTTGTGGTACTGGGGCCGCTGCCAGTGCTGGTGCCGCCACCGCCGCCGCCGCTGAGGTGGAGCCTTGCGAAGACTGAGCGAGGGCACGCTCTCGGTCGGCAGCGATACGCCGAAGGCGCCACTCGACGTAGGCTTCATGTCGCGATATCTTCTCGCGGCGCTCGAGCCAGGTCGTCATCTGTGGGAATTCGTCCTTGTGATTGGTCGCGCGATAGGCGTCCTTCGCGAAGTCGATGTGGAGGCGCTCCGTGTATTGCGTATCGTAGTTGTCAGTGGTGCCAAAAAGCTTGATTGACTGGACGTAGTGGTCGAGCGAATGCAGCTTCGGGAGTTTGAAGTGTTGACGGACACCGAGATCCACGAAAATGTCCTTGTTGGTATGCAGGCGGTGCAGAGCGTCCTCGAGCAACTTGAGCGTGTCAGAAGTGTGGGCCGGATACTGCGCAAGGTAGAGGAAATCAAGAAGGGCGCGCACGGTGCGGACAAGGCGAACACTAGAGTATCCGCCAGGGAGAGGAAGACCGATGATAAGTGCGAGGAGGAAGCGGCACATGTCGGTGTGCTCTTTCCCGGTCACCCTCTGCAGTGTTGTGACTCCTTTGAGAAACAGTCGGATTTGGTGATTGGGTGGAAGTCGCCGGCATCGCGCGTCCAGCTCGTCCGGGCCGTACGCAGACTTCAGCCACGACACGATGTGCTTGATGACTCCTTGATAGAGCTGGTGCAGGATGTCGGGTGTGATGGATTGGTAAACATCGGCGTAGGGGAGGTCCTTCCAAAAGGGATTCACGACGGGCTTGACCCCTGCGTCTCTGCACGCCTTCGAAAAGGCAGTAGGCGAGTCGGAGTCAAACTTGTCGAGAGCGTTCATGATCTTCTTCAAGTTGCGCAGTGGGCGGGCGGAATCTGTGGATGCGCCGATATCATCGCGCGGGATGTCGCACTTGGGACACGTACCATTTTTGCAGCACGTTACGAGCAACTGCTCGGGATAGTCCCCAACATACATGGCAAATATCGGATGGCCGCGCCGAGTGACTCCATCTCCGCTGGTCACCTCAATTCCATCGATCCCGGCTTTCTTCAACGGTGCGAGCACGTGCGTCAAGCAGGCGTGGAACAGGTTCGCGAGCGTGCGCCGGCGCGCAGCCTTGTTCTTGATATGCTCAAGACGAGAGGTCGGGAGGTATGCCAGAAGGATTTGACCACGACGCGAGGGTTTGCGTCGGATATCCTTGGGGAGGTTCCCGAGAGTCATATAGACGGGGTAGGCGGTCTTCGAACCGAAGACGGTGAGTTGTGTCTTATCCGATGAGATGATGACCGGTAAGATTGTAGCGCCAGGCATGCGCTTCTCGATCTGTTTCTGACAAACGAGGGGCCGCGTGTGAGTGTGCGGCAAACAGTGGCGCTGACAAGAGCAAATGGCAATGTACCTGGGTCTCCCACCACCATTTTCCTGTATGTACGTCGAAGTAGACACGCGACGTGTTGCCGGCGTCCGTATAGTGCTTCTCGGGGACGAAGACCAAGAGGTCCGCAAACTCTGGGTCTCCGTAGAGTGCTCGGATGCACTGAAGAACATCGCGGTAGAATATTTCGAAGACTTCACCCGCGACGACGATTTCGCGCCGTACGAACCTTGGCCTGCCCGAAGAGAGCTGGTTATCGATGATCGCGTTGAGCTCACGCGAATTCTTGTACGATAAGCCAAGGAGTTCGGGGAGCTAGTTAAGGATGGCTGTGAGAAAACCAGTACAAGTGCAATGTGAATCACTCACATTATCGATATCCAGCAATTCTGAGACTGCCGTGGAGCCGGGACCACGCTGCTTGGCCCACCGGGCAAACTTCCAGTCCATAGCAGAGATGAACGGCGCGTAAGGGTTCGCATTGACGGAGTCGATGTGGGCTTGATACTTCTCGTATGCTGAGCGTTCGCGTGGCCGATCGATTGGAGCACCAGCGCGGTTGCCAGGGAAAGGAACGGCAAAAGTCTTGGAACGTAGGTGTTGGTGAGCACGGGACTGTGCAGCTCGATCAGGCCCGCCGCAGCCATCTGGCGTGGGTGCATTGTCATCTTGGCCCGGGTGGTAGTCGGTAGACTCAGAGACGGGCTGTTGAGGGGCACGGGGCTCCCAACCCGTCTCATCTTCGAGATTGGCCGCATCAGCCTCAGCATCGTCGTCCTCTTCGAGGGCCTCCCGGCGTCGCTCTTCTTCGTTGTTGGAGTCGTTCTCTCCATTGTCGCCATCGTACTCGTCGAAATCGTTGAAGTCGTCCGCCGAGTAAGAGCCGTAGTAGTCACCCTCGAAAGCAACAGGTTGGCCATCTTCATCCTTGTCACTGGTGTCAGCACCATGAATCGAAGGACTCGGAGTGCTGGGCGGGCTGCCCCCTGCAGGAGACAGGGAAGGAGACTGAAGGTGTTTGGATGCTTCGGCGTGGCAGACGGCAATACAGGCAGACTTCGTTGTTTGCTGGAGATGAGACTCATAGCCTGAGAATGTGTAGGACTTATGACAGCCTGTGCAGAATTTCGGCTTTTCAGGTCCCCGAGCAGACATGTCGACAGCAGCAAGAAAGCGAGAAGTCGACGAAGCAAGAGCAGTACGAAGTGGTACAGGAGATGGCGTGACCGTAGATTGTGACGGAGCTCTGCGAGTCGGGTGGAACCGTCAGCGGGTGGAGCCCCAACCCGAGCGAGCGAGTGGCCACGTACCATACTCCACTTCTCCCCTCAACCCACATCCCCATCCCCATCCCCATCTTACCTCTTTCGCTCTTTACTTCCTCCACAAACACTTTCATTGCACCCTAGTCGACATATCCTCGATTCTCAGTGCCGCCTGCGATCCGGACTGCGCCTCAGGCTTTCTCTCGTATGGCGGCACACCGAAAGCGCGTCCTCTCGGAGGACGAGATGAGCTCTGACGGCGCTGGCGCCACCGCTGCAGCAGCAGTAAACACTCAAGACAGCCGTCGTGAGCCAACTCCTGGACCTAACATCTGCAGATTATCTCGCTGACGCGGCCTTGTCTGCAGCATCTCGGAAGTCTAAGCAAAATGCCAACAAGAGTAAGTTCTCACTTACTCAGTACTGGTCCTGCGATGCCGCTACTCATGACATGCCAGAATGGGAGTCTCTGGTTCCAGGACGACCTCGCAAGAAGCAGGCTCGAAAGGATGACACGCAGAAATCCGATAACGAATCAGGAGTCAGC
>MNAD01001728.1:38220-90610 GCA_001895945.1 Trametes pubescens
GCTTATGTACTCACCTGTGTATATCACCAGCCCAGGAGAACACGACAACCGACAGCGACTTCGTCGAGGACAAGAGGCGTTCAGGACCAGCGTCAAATCAATTCAAAAGATACCATGCACAGCGAATTGATCCCGACGCTTCTTCCGGTGAGGAGCAAAGCCAGCAGCCAAACACCAAGATTGATAGCAAGAAGTCCTCGAAGACACCGGTATGTATAGGGCATACAGCAGTACTACTAACGCTAATACTCTGAGAGTAGTCTCGCGCCACCGAGGACAGTGTCTCAGGCTCGCACATGCCGCCTAAGTTCCGCAAGGTGCAAGTGCCGAAATCAAGCGCTGCCAGTGGCAGCGACGACTCATCCGACGCCCAAGACGGAGTGCATTCAGAAGAGGAGTCGTCTGTACAAGAGGAGTCGGGCGAGGCTGAGAACACGGACGATGAAGACGAAGGCCTTGAGACGATGGAGAAGAACCCACAAGCGCTCAAGAAGATGTTCGCTGACGAGGTAACGTGTCATCACTACGTACAGTGGCAAGCGCCAATGCGGCGCTCATTCTCCAAGAGCTTACTGACCCGGCTATGTGCCATCCTCTCACAGACTGCCCTTTGGGTCGGTGAAGAAGAAGACGAGCCTGAGCTCCCGGACCCGCTGAAGTCTCGCTCGAAGTCCGAGTCCTCCAAGAAGACAAACATCGAATCCAAGAAGCGTTCTCGCCACGAGGACGGTGGCTCGGAGAGTGAGGTTGCTGTTGCGCCGGTACGCTGCTCCTCCACTCAATATCTACGCTGCAACTACGGTGTGACTCACATTACCCCCCGGTGTTCATTGGACAGCCTACCAAGAAGCAGTCGAAGAACGGTACGTCATGTCTACCACGTTACACGCTCAATCTCACCAGATCGTCATGGTCAGGTTTGCAGACGGTCGGGGCTGTCACTAAGTCTAGGCCAAAACCTGCGCCTGATCGTGCGACGAAGGAGACTCAAAAGCGCGCGGTATCATCAAAGCGCGCAAATGAGGTAAGCCCTCCCAGATCATCGTGCGCCTCTCCTGCGGCCCCTCGACGAATTAAACAGATTCCCAAGTTTCGGAAACCGAACGACTCTGCGAACGGCCCACTTCGCGACTCTGAGGAGCCAAAGTCGAAAACAAAAGTCGTGAAGTCACGTCTCTCATCGTCGAAGCCCCCACCGCCAAGAAAGAACTCAACGCCCATGGTTCGTAAATGTAGTTCTCCTCGTACATTTTACTGATTAAGCATGTATACGTAGGATTCAGACGAGTCGGGATCAGACGTCGACAGTGCTTCTGCGACCAATTCCGACTCCGCGGACTCCGGTATCGAAGTCGTATATCCACGACGTGGTAAGTTGAAGCTCAGGGACCAGCACCGCCGTGTTCGCCGAGTCATACAGCAAGCCACCAACACGGTTCTCGCCGATGTCGCCCTCAAGAATGCGTTCCCGGATGGCCCTCAAAGGCAGGGCCAGATTGTGTATCGGGCACTTCTTGGCGCCGCCTCTCGCTTCGCCTATAACGACATCTCCAAGCGCTTGAGAAAGCAGGACGACTATGCAGCTGACCTGTGCAAGATCGTGCGTCCCGCTGCGTTAGGCAATGCTTTCACTGCTGACCCCGATTTGATTACAGCCCGCTCAACGCATCCCAACGCTCCGTGGCCAAGTACGGAAGCTCGCGGAAGGCCAGCCGTGCACCGCTTTCGGCCTAGGTTTTGGCGACAAGGACAAGGGGGATTGGCTTCAAGAGGGCTTCCGGTACATATACCCTTTCGATTACGAGGTGCGTATTACCAGTCCCGAGGCTTTGCGTCTTTTGACACCCACATACCTTGTGCAGAACAAGACGATCAAGGTCGGCAAGCCGTACAGCCCTCCGGTGTTCCTCGAAATCCTTCGAGTTGCCTTCTTTAAGCGACCGTCGAGCTTGGGCTTCAAAGTCTCGGAGTGCTTCGAGTCGTCGCTGCCCAACAAGCCTGACGAGAAGGAGATCCCGGCGGCTATGCTCGCTCTTGTTGCGACAGCGGTACGCTCTGCACTGCTATTCTTCGCGCGCAATCTACTGAGTAACGCACCAGCTTCACGCGGCGATCGAGGACTGCAAGCACAACCACACGCAGCCGCGCGACTTCACAGCAAACGACTATTGGGGCGTCTACAAGGACCATATCCAGGAGCTTTCCACCATTCGCACCCACGGCCCGGTACAATACCATGTTCTTATGCACGGATATTGGCGTCGGATCAGGTATGCACCGTTCACATCTGATTTCGGCGACACTAACACCTTCATTTGCGGGGATTTAGCACCCCAATGGGATCTTCCGGGCCGTCTGGAGGCCCACGCAAGAGTTTCCTCAATGTTGCGGCCATGGACATCGAGTAGCCATCTGCGTAGGGTACTACGTGCGTCACATTGTCCGTCTTGATACCCGCTTTGTCCCGTCAGACTCTTCAACTCGATCTCGTGTTACTATACACCGCTGCCGGTGTGGCCGCCTACTCTCCTTTTAATATTTCTTCCACTGCTAGTGCTCGCCTTTATCATCCCGTTGTTTACTCGTTAAGCCTGTCGTTTACTCATTAAGGACCTTTCTACCTCATAATACATCTGTTTCCCTGTACACAGTGTGATATAGTGTGATACTGCCTTCCTCTAGACCACCCAAAAAGCGACACTGAGGGCCGTCGAAGCTCTGATTAGTGCTCATAGTGCCTCAGGTATCAGGGGACCTATCTAGTTAGAACTCAAGTGCTATGGGCGTTCAATTATACATTAAGAGGGCTTAAATGTACTCATTTGCTCTCATCTGCCGGGGGAGTTTTTCCTGATGGGCGAATGTGATGTCCAGTCGCAACTCTTGCAAAGGCGGCAAGTAGCTGCAATCCTTCCTGCGATGAATAATTGGATTAGCACTCGGATCACGAGAGGCGGCCTGAGAGAGGCCCGGGGCGCACCAGAATCACAGCGACGTCAAGTCTGATGTCGCTGTTCCTCTTTTTCCGCACCGAGTCGACCTTCATGGTTAGCACCTCGAGCCACAAGCCGCCAGGTTCTCCCCGAACGGCTGAGGATACGGAGCCGGAAGCCTGGTTATGCCAGTGTGGCCTTCGGGCCGGACAGGCCACTCGTTCATCGAGGGTGGTCAACTCGGAGGACGCTTGTTGACCAGCGCCCGGCGCCGGGGACCCTCGGAGCATATCAGAGTCAGATCGGGAGATGAATCCGCGTTGCCTGGCACTAGATGCACCCCGCAGCATTCGACGGTACAAGTGAAGCCGAGCGTGTAGATCTTGGCAATTCGAACGTATCCGGCGTGTCGGCCTTGTCGGAGATGTTGTGTCTTCCGAGTCGAAGAGTTTCCGAGTCGACGCCTTAGGCATCTCGCTCACGCCCGGTCCGAGAGAGCAGGCTGGAAATGTGCGCGTACAAGATAGAGCTCGGGGCGGATGGAGAAGTTCGTTGGGGTGTCAGGCAAGTCGTACCAGCGGTTGAACGACCGCCGCTATCCCTTTGGGTGGGAGTCGTCTGCGAATGTGCCGGGAGAGCAGGGAAGCGAGTCGATGGAGCCTTCTGGCGAGTCTTCGTCGAGGCGCTGCGCGGGGTCGGTGTCGAAATCGATGAGGATTCTAACAAGCTGGGAACGAAGAGCCTGAGACTGTAGCATCTCGACGGCCAGTGCAAGCTCGCCCATGTCAGTCAAATGTAGTGACCGAAGGGTGGTGAGGGCCCCAGTCGCTCAGGCTCGGAAGAGATCGGGATGCGAGGACAGGAAATATTCGCTATCCGTGATCAACCCTGCCTAAATACGACGCCACGGTGAGCAACGAACGCTTAACTGGAAGAGAGGTCTTGGCTGACACATACCTTGGAAATCTCGGCCAATAGCGGCTTCCATAACTTCGAGTATGGAGTGCGCATAACAGCGCTCGCATTTCTCGTAGACGGAGCGTCAAGCTGCGTCGTACTGGAAGAGACCAGCCGCGGACCCGGCCTGCCAAGTCAACGCGATGGTAAGTGTCAAATTACACGGTACAGTGTAGGTCGACACTTACCTGAGCAGGTTCGACAGGCTGGGCATCCAACACCGAATCGGGATGCTTTGGCGGTCCGCTGCAGGCACGGCGCAACGGTGGTCCCGGTGGTCGTCTGCGTCGACTCCGAGAGATCTGTCACGTTAGCGACGTCCTGCGCCGAGGGCACCGGCCAGTGCAGATGATCGTGCATTGGTAGTGAGTCGATTGCGGTGAAGGCGCATTGACGGAGCCTGAGGAGCGGATCGTCCCGCTATACACCGCTAGCGCACGCTGTCCCCTCACCTGAGAGTGCTACGCCAGTAGACGAAGAAGCGGATCGCCACGCCCGCTTGGACCCCATTCTCCTCTCCGGCATGCTCCGCGTCGCGCATGCGAACACGGGCCTCCCTGGGATGAGCATTGTGGCGTGCACTGGGCAGTGGGGACAGTCTGAGCCGTGACAACGACCTGCCCGGGCAGGCTTGCGTCTTCTCAGGCTGATCTGAACAGCATGAACTTGTTCGCAGGCTTCACTTCCCGTATGAGTATTTGGCGCATTTCGACGCGTTTGCAGGGGTGGTGGCACATAGGTCTTCGGTGGCGCTGGGGGCGCGTGTCGAGGGAGGTGCATGTGCCCGAGGTCGTGTGCGAGTGGTGTTGCGGAGATGAGCTGGAGGTGGGTTGTGAGGTCCTAGATTCCAAAGATGCAGTGGTATTTATACGACGGACGTCCCAGCGGCACCGGGGGGGAGTGAAACGTCGTTGTCGGGCAGAGCAAACGGCGCCTTGGCCTGTCGAGAGAAAGTGAGACTCCCGCGTAGTACGCGCCTTCGCGAAAGGCTTTTCTATTCCTCTCTTCAACGACGCTGCTGGGAACGGTTTGTTAGCGTCAGTAGTGCTTCTACAGAGCGCGTGTGTATTGCATCGCGCGGCGCGATACGGCGAAGAGGCTTTCGCGAACGCGATCACGTGGGCGCGTGGCCGTCCAAAGGGTCTAAGTATCATCAGTACAAACAGACTATACGCGTACAACACATCCAAAGGCAAAAATACACCAAGATAGACTGCATAAGGCTACAAACGAATAAAGCGTCCACGAGCACACCTTCTCAATAATCACAAATCGGCGTTGCGCCAAACGGGATCGATCCACTCGAGCCCGAGCAGCTCAAACGCCTCCTTCTCTGTCCGCGGGTGGAGTTCCTTCGAGTCGTACCGCCGCGTGCTTTCAACCGCAACTCGCGTCAGCAAAATCCTAAAGGGGGCCCAAAGAGCAAAGAGCAAAAGGGAGAGGGGCGATAGGGAGAAAGGAAAGGGAGGACGTACATGCCAGAACTATCAAACTTCATCCCGCACCGGTCCTTCGCCCACTGCCGCAGGTCACGCTGGAACATGATCGACCCGCTCCTGTCCTCCCCTCCCGTCAGCTCTCTCCCCTATCTCACACAGCACAAACGGGTAGGGGACGCACCACCCAATGACGGCCGTCCAGTACACCTCGGGCGGCGCGAATATAAGGTCGAGGCGGCGGCGCACCGGCACGCCCGCGTGAAGCGGAGAGGACGGCGGGAGGACGAACACCGTGAGCGACTTCTCGAGCGAGTCCCAGTGCGTCGTGCGCAGCGGGTCGTGCCCGTGGAACCCTGAGAGGTCTGCGCGTTGTGGGTGAGGGTCAGCTTGCGCCTGTGAGAAGAAAGAGGGGATGGGGAGGAAGGGGGCGTACGCATGACGTGGGTCACCATGCCTGGGGGATGAGTATGAGTGTGGTTTGGAGGGGGACAGAGGGAGGGAGGGAGAAGGACTGGGCGCACCACGTTCGTGCAGCCGCCTGACGAGGCGCTTGCAGAGCCCCTTGACCTTGCCCGCGTCGGGGTGCGTGAACACGATGTCGACGTCGTTGCTCTCCGGCTTTCCCCGCCTATACCTACACACTCCCCATATCAGCCTATATGCGCATCAATCGTAGCAGAACGTACCCGCCGACGATTGTGGAGACACAGCCCGGCTCGAGCGCGTCGAGCTCGCGCATCACGACGCGCCCCATCTCCTCCACCTCGTCCCGTGGTATCCTGCGCGCCCAGCCTCTCTCCCGTCAGTCTCTCACTCCGCTGCGTTTCGCGCATATATACACGCACTTCTTGCTCAAATCTTCCCGCAGCCCGAGCGCGACCCGGATCCAGCTGTCTCCCAAGCCGTCCGCGTCGTCCTTACCTCTGCCCTTGTCCCGGCCCTTCCAGCCCGACTGGCGCGGCTTCTCCTCGACCTCGACTATCTGTGAGTTTTGCTCTACTGCGCCGCGCTCGACGCCGTAGTAGATCTCGAGGTCGTCGAGCGAGCGGAGGCCGAGGGCGGCGAGCCGGCGCGCGGCGGTAGGCCCGATGCCGTAGACGGAGGTGAAGAGCGAGAGGGTCTGGAAGCGTTCCGAGGACTTGATCTTCTCTGGAAAGCGGAGTGATTCAGGACATGCAAGAGGTGAGTGAGCGCGCGAAGTACGAACGCGCTTCGGAGATCTGGCCGCTGTCGAGGAATTCTTCGACCTGCGGGACGAGCGTGAGCGCGGATACTCTGTTGGGAGGGGGTAGGAGGCCGTACGAGGCTAGAGATCTTTACTCCTATATAAGGAACCTTTTGCACCTGCTTGAGCGACCGTATCTTCTCAGGGTAGGCTGCGAATACGCCGGTAAGATACTTCTCCACATTTACAAACGGTGTGGAAAACATACCTTTGATCGCGGAGATAGCGCGCGCGTAGCTCAACGCGCTCCGCTCCTCGCCCTCCAACGCACGACTCTGTCGAATAATATCGAGCTCCCGCACGAGGTCCTGGTTCGGGCACACGAGCGGGGACGCCCGCTGGCACGCGTAGCGCGACGTGTAGCTGAGCTTCGCGAGGTTGGTTACGTTGGGCGGGTCTGGCGGGAGTAAATTCGCCGGTATTGGTATTGGTGCGGGTTTGTTAGAAGTTGTCGTGGGAGATGTCGTGGGCGATGTAAGATGATCTTGCCCTTGGGCAGAGCGTCTTGGGGACGAAGTAGATGAAAAGCCTGTGGAGGAGTCCGAGCACGCGCAGGGCTTGCACTTGCAGTCCGGGCAGTTCTGCACGGTCGAGTCGTGCAGGTCTTCGATGGCGACGTAGTCGCCGCATGGCAGCGCGGAGCCGTGCGCAATGGATTCGCGCAGCCATTGCGGGGTCACGACCGCTTTCGACGTCTATATATTCGATTGTCAGAGCCATCCGTATCAAGGAGGTACCCAACGTCCTTGATCATTAGTCGGAGATTCTTACCGCGATGTTCCAAGGAACATGCCTCTCGAGTCGACGCCGCATGCTTATGGCGGTGATTATGACGTCCGCGTGCGCCGCGTCCTTGCAGACGCCCTTCGTGTGTCGTTCGCCCAGGGTGAGCAGTTCGGCGATAGCGGGCGCGTCGAGCTTCGCTTGCACGAGATATACACTTATCTCCGGGAGCAATTTTGTCATTTTGGGCCGCTTTGCAGGAGGTGGTGAAGACGACTCGGAGGAACACTTGGATCCGGATGGAGACTCGGAGCCTGAGTTTGACTGCGTCGGAGTGGGGGCGGGTCGTTTGAACGGCATGTTGGCAATCTGGCGTATACCACTAGTGTGCTTTGCGATTTGCAATCTGAGAGCGCGCGGATGTCGTGTCGCTTTGAAGACCGCCGAGCGAAGCAGCTTGAGCTGAGTCGAGCACGTACAGTGCATCGCCGTGTAACCTTGAGGAGCAGCGATGACGTCACCCGAACGGCGGTTGCGAGAGTGTGACCATCCGTGTGACGTCCTGCATTGGGATGTTTTCTCGCGCACAGCTTTCGCAAGTCCTGCCACATCGTCCTCCCGGGTCGTTTTCTGTCCATGTGTTCCCTTGAATGACAGCTCCCCGGTCGACATGGACGATGGAAACAGCCACAGCCGTATTGCACAGCCAAGGGACCACCACGAGTTCCCCTCGTGGTCCTCAGAGCCTGAGGAGCGGTACGTAAGTATTCTCAGGCCTAGTCGCGGTGATAAATAGCACTCGTGCACTTTGCTCTGCCAATATCACTAACGATATGCCGTCCGCATACGACATTCTAGGCATCATCTTCGGGATCGTATCGCTTCTCGTGTTCGTCAAGCCCGCTAGACGATTCGTCGACGCTCGTCTC
Source organism: Trametes pubescens (assembly GCA_001895945.1). Taxonomy (NCBI): domain Eukaryota; kingdom Fungi; phylum Basidiomycota; class Agaricomycetes; order Polyporales; family Polyporaceae; genus Trametes; species Trametes pubescens. The sequence goes on from MNAD01001728.1 coordinate 46,427, forward strand.
CCTCCTGGCCGTCTCCCTGGCATCCGCAATGCTCTCGCGGAAACGCGTCTGCTCATCAGGCAACTGGATTGCGGAGGATGCTTTAGAGGTGCGGCGGATGCTGCTGGGGTGTACATGAACAGGGTCGACGAGTGCGTGTAGCTCTCCCGACTACCGGTGAATCCAGGGACTAAATGGAGTATTATATGATATCTCCCACCTTCTTCCAGATTGAACAATCAGGCCAACGCGCTATGGGACGACGTTGAGCGGTGGAGGCGGTCGGGTCTCGTCCGGTTCCTCCCATCCAAGCGTGCTTGGCTCCTGCGTCGTTGTCTTCATCTCCGTCGGGAGATCGATACTCTGCACGCAAGCCTATTGCGACTGCCACCTCATGACGCTTGTGCCACCCCTACAGCGGCTCTTCCGCTAGTCCCCACCCCATGCCCCCTCCTGTCCACTACTCTTACGACCTCGCAAGCCGCTCAGGACGTCCTTACCACGGAGGACGCTCAGCGTAGTACCATCGCCCTTCGACGCACGATCACCCCCAGCCCAGTCCAGGACACTGCGAATTCAGAAGACGCTCCCCACGGCGGCTCGCAGCTGATCCCTGGTGGCTCTCAGGTGATCTCCGGCGGCCTGCACTCGGCGTTGAAGCGCAGGATCAAGGTGTATCAGTGCACGGTGTGCTCTCAAACAACCTTGAGATTTAGCGCGCACATGGCACACATGAAGTCCTTCCACCCCGACGCGAAACGTGAGTCCCGCCTCGTATCCGCCCACCCCATTTCCCGCCTATGGAATGCATGATGACCCGTCCACGACGCGACGTAGTGTTCAAGTGCCCGATGCCGACGTGCACGCGCAGCTTCTGGAGGCCCGACGCCGCGAAGCGGCACCTGGTCATAAAGCACCCCGGCGTCTTGTCGGCGGCAATGGAGTCCTCGCTGTTCACGCCTAGGGTTGAGTTCTCCACGCCACACGTCCTCGAAGTGTTCAAGGCCACGTCTCCGTCCGTAATGCTGAGCCTTTGTGAACGCTCGGATACCGATTCGGACTAAGGTTCGAGAAGCCGAAGCCAAGGTTGGGCGCGAGGCGCACAGGCACACGTTCCCCGAGTGGACGTTCCGGCGCCCCGTGCAGACGCGGGGGAGGCGACAGAAGAGACGCGCGGGGTACGCCAGAACGAGCCCCACCGACAGGACATCCTGCTACAGCGCTGCACGGGCACCGCGCAACCCGTCCAAGCCACCCAGAAGTTTGACCGCAATCGCGTCCCGGAGAGCCCAAACCTCGAAGCCAGGACTTATTCTACATCTTTTTGTTCTGTTTATGGCCCTGGAGGCTGCGCTCAGTGGCAGGCACTAAACTGATGTATTGCACCCTTATATACTGAGAACTCGACCAAACAAACAAGTCGTGACATGCACATCACCAAACACGCACGTCGTTCCGTCCGCTGGCGAGTGAGTCCTTTGCAGTGCTGTATTAGTTACCTCCATGCCTGCTGGGAATGAACCAAGGACGCGGTATCGGTACCGGATGGACTGATCGCACACAAGCCGTCACAAGAGCGGTGTCTTCTAGTCGGCGGCAGCTGGAACCTAGTACCGCCTACGAGGACTGTCGACCGACGCAATCAAGCAGTGCTACTAGGCACTGTAAACGCGCGACTCGTATAACACGCAACGGTGTCTCTTCAAGTTATCTCTAGACGCGAAGCGTGGATATTCGAATTACAAGGAGGCTTAGCAAACGGATATTTAGCCGTGGACCAATTTCCGTTGGCTTTCTAGTAAGTTCCATCTGGCAAGCATCGCCCTTGCTTTGATTCTTACGGCACATACACTTCTACAAGCGCACAGGTCCTTGGAATCAACTCGTGTCCGCGCGACACGGTATATGTAGCAGCAGGCCGCCTCCCCCGCGTATTGCCAGTGCTTGCTTGTACATATACTCCGCCCTTGCAATCTCCTCGCCCGCGTCACCGTAACAGCACCTTCTCCCCCTGCCCTGAAGTCATTCCGGTTCACGATACATACCGCGTCCACTACCAGCGTGTCCCCCAATGGACTCCTTCGCACTGTGCGAGGAGGAAACCCAGGATCGATTATCAATCTCATAACTACTCGTACGCACCCCCCTTCCACCTTTACTCTGTCATCGTCCTTCGTCCTCGCTTACCTCCACCCCTCCGTAGAGCACGGCATCCCGCCCAACTAACGCTGTGCCGTCCCGCGGAATTCCGCCGGGGTGGCAAGCGTGCGCACCTGGTGCGCACGCGCATTCATACAGCGAGGGAGCAGTTTCCTCGGTGGTCGATGACTCCGCGCCTAGTTCTGAACTGGGTGCGGAGACCTTGGCCAGGCCAGGTCCTCAGAGGAATCAAGGCGGGTTTGGGGATGGCGGCGTGATGTCGCGCTGGGTCAGTTGCTGTGAGTATCGCTTCCAGCTTGTCGCCTCTGTCCCCGGGTGGGACGGCGAGTTCTGCCAGTGCTGACCTGTACGGCTTCGTCTGCTCAGTCCGGAGAGGAATGCGGAGTTCCGCGCAGGTTGGAAATCCAACGTTAACGTTTCAACACTCGCATTCGAACGCGGGTGGGTACTGTACTACCTCCACGCGTGTATCAAGTGCTGCGGGAGCCTTCGCCGGAGCAAGACCCGCTAACGTCTCCATTCAACCTGTCGTGAAATAAACCTTATCGTGATTTATAATTTTCTGAGATACCCGCCTCGAATTTTCGTGACTCTCGGGAGGAGCTCGCCCGCCCGAGTCCTGCGCGCGCTCCACGGACAAGCACTTTCGATCCGTCTCATCGACAGTGCGCACAGAGTCCGCAACAATCCCACAGTGATGGGCATTCGACTGCGTGCATGCCGTTCGCCGCGGCGCGCACGTGGACTGTCTTCTTCAATTCTCCAGAGGATTCACCTACCGCAGCACACTGCTCCGAGCGGCGCCGCCTCTTCCACCCCTGCCCTAGAGTGACCCTCACGCGCGATAAATAAATACAGGGCCCATCGCGAACGTGTCCTGCAATGGACTCCCCCGCGAACGCGGAGGAGGAACCCCAGGAACAAATTATCTCTTTCTTGACAACTACTCGTACGTGCCCTTTTCGACGCCCTGACATCCGCCGACCGAACCACTCACCGGCGCCGTCTAGAGTACGACATCACGTCCAAATAACGCCGTGCCGCCCCGTCGGGGTGGCGAGCATGCACCTTGGCGATACAAGGTGTATGTTCATTCAAATGGCGAGCAGGCGGTTTCCTCAGTGGTCAACGTGCTGATCAGCACCGCGACCCTGGCCAACGACTCTAGGCCAGGTCCTCAGAGGATTCAAGGCGGGTAAGGGGCTCAAGAGGGGGGCGCGGTGTCACCCTGAGTCCGTTGTTGTGAGTGTCGCTTTGCCTCTGCAGTCTCGCCGCTAGGTTGCAAAGAGCATTACTTGATCTTATATTCAGTTCTTGGACGCTTTCGGTCGAATTCTTCCAGTCCCGGCATGGTCTCCCGCTGTTGGCGTATCACAGTATACGTTACAATCGTTGGAGGTGGGTCCCTGCTGCCTGCATACTCGCTATTGCATTCATTAAGTATGACCCGAATTCCCAAGCCCATGCCGCAGCAAGCTCACGAGGCGAGAGTCCTCAAGGCCTCACGTCTCGAGACTTGTCAGTGGGTCTGTTTGTAGAATACCTCGCTGTACAGCCGTATCTCCACAATCCGACCACTTCACCGATCGGTGACAACACATGTGTGCTTGCCTGTTCACTTCCTTGACCGAATCTCACCATGTACATGTGATGCCCGCAGACAAGGAGTAAGAGAGGGCAATGAACGCACGTTTCTATCCAACGCACTATTAGATCACAATTACCGTACTTTACGCCCCCGACCCCTGCTCGCCCTCGAGATCCACGCCCTAGCAGGCCACTCATGACCAGTTACCGCCCATGAGCTTCACGAGCTTCTCGCGGAGGGAGCTCGTCGACTGCTGCTCCTCCGCCTTGCGCGCGCGCTCCTCCGCCTCCTTCTGCGCCTTTGCCTCCTCGGTGATCGGCTCTGGCAGCGGCGTTTTCGCGTGCAGGCGTGCGCGCTGCAGGATTTTTTCGCGTTGCGAGAGGCGCGCGGGTTGCAGCGTGTCTGGGGTGGGCGGGGGCGCGAGGGAGTCGGTTTGGGTGGTGGACGCAGCGTCTTCGGCAGCGACCAGAGGAGAGCTCGGGAGTTCGCCAAGCGGTCTCTGTGACGCAGATGCAGATGCGTCCAGTGCGCCTGCGGGCTCTTCCAAGTCCTCCGCCTGAGGTTTATATCCCGCCGGCGGGCGCATCGAGAGGAAGTCGGACTCGGGCTCGTCGTCGACCTGCGCGTCGGTCACGCGCTCCGCGGCACGCGCCTGCGCCTTGTTCGCCCGCTCTGCGACGAAGGGCTCCCACTTGGACAGCGCGCGATCCATTTCGCGCTGTATGGGGAGGCCCTCTGCGGGCTGGTAGAACCCGGCCCAGCGGTGGAACGCAAGACCGAACTCCCCGCTATCGTTCATGCGCCGTCGATGTCTAACTTCGGTTTGGGGGGCGGCTGCAGAGGGGAGTGGTTAGTCTCAGCGTGAGTGCGGTTACCTAAGGGGACGTACTCGACCGCTGCACGATCAACTCTACGACTCTGGTCTCCCGCGGGGTGTCGCCTTCGGTTCCGGAGACAGGGCGGATGGGTGTCGAGTAGATGCCGTCGCCTGTCGCTTGGGCGTCCCAGTCTTGGGCTTGGAGCAGTTCCTGCAGCTCGTCGAGTCCGATACCCCCTGGGCGGTCGCGCTTGGATACGGGCACCTCGACCTTCACGCTGGTGCCCTTCTCCGGGACGCGCTGGTACGCCTCCGCGTCCTCGAGGTCCGCGATGAAATAGCCGGTGTATTTCGAGGGGACGTCGTAATCCTGAGGAGATGAGTGAGTACATGCAAGAAGCGTGAGATGCGGAGGAGCGTCGTTCGCGTAGAGTACGGAGCCTATGCGGGATGTGTACAACTGGCTCTCCTTAGATATGTCTGGGAGAGCACCTACGAAAGCGGCCTGGCATACAGGACAGCATACCCAAGGACGTACAAAATTACTCCCGCAAAGCTGTAGCATACACAAGAAATTGAAAACTGTGAAGCACTCACCCGTCCTGTACGAAACTCCCGCACGCGCCCAAACCGCTTCTCGATACCACGAAGCATGGCGAAGAACGCGGGCATGCTCTCAATCTCGTCCCACGGGCGGATGTAGAGCGAGTAGTTATCCCTGATCCTCCGCGGGTGGTATTCGACGCGCATAGTTGCTTTACGCCTCCTCGGCTGCTCGGTGCGCGGGCTGTCCGATGATGTGTGGGTGGTGTCCGTCGTATATGCGCGAGCTGCATGACGTGTAATGACAGTGCTCCGCGCCGCACGAGAGCAGGAAAGCATAGCACTCGACATGAAGCAAGAACGGTGTGCACGCGGGCGTCGAGGTCGAGGTCAACGTCGACTTCCAGGGCGGCGTCACAGCAAAATACGAGGGAGAGAGACGGGCGTCTAAACCGGCGGGCCGAGGCTTCCCATGCTTCAATCCCCGGTTAGATAGTGTTGTTACTTCCCTTAATTCACTTAGTAACATCCTCTAATGCCTTGACTGATCTTCAAGCGCAGGACTTCTATTGACTGTATAGAACTAATTGCACTGCACTGATGAAAGTCCACATACTTTGCTTCTCAGTTCTCACCCTCATGCGCAGCCGACGTGTCTTCCTGCTGCTCTCTCGCTCGCTCCCTCACTCTGTAACATTGTTCGATTCCTAACGGCCTGCTGATGAGGCTAGAATGAGCGCATTACCACCCAGACCATCCCGTTTTGCGCCTTATAAAGAGGCTCTGGCTGCGCTCTCACAACGCACTCGCACACCTCTGCCTTCACTGGCACTCTCGTTTGCACTTCTACATGAACTCACCGCAATTGTTCCCGTTGTCGGGTTCTTCTACGGCGCCCGTGCCCTCGGTGTCGGCGAAGGAATCGTCCGCGCGATAGCACCACCAGAGGCCGCAGGCGCAGAGCAAGCCGGCGCGACCAACCAGTTCCTCGGACAGTTCCGCGATACCTGGGCTGGGGCGCGGTTCAGGGAATGGATGGTCGAGGGCGAGGTACGGGCGGAACGCGTTGGGCGGCGCTACGGCTGGTTCGGGTTCGAGAAGGGCAGCAAGGCCGAGGGCGCGTCCGTCGAGTCACAAGTCGCCCGTGCCGAGACTGCGCTCACGTCTGGCAAGATTGCAGGCGATGTCGCAAACGCGGTGGTGGCCTACGCTTTAACGAAGGTGCGTTTCAGGTGTCTCTCCGCGACATGGATTGCTCACGACTCGCACATATGGCGTCTCTCCACAGGCTTTCATTCCGGTTCGAATCGGTCTATCACTCTACTTGTCGCCGGCGTTCTCTAGGGGTATCGTACAACCCATAGGTACCGCCGTGTCCCGTCTACTTCGGCGATAACAACTGCTTTACCCGGTCCAGGAAAATTGCGCTCTTCTGTGGCGCATAACTCGTTAACGGGAAACGACCAGGTTAGTGACTATAAGATTTGGAAGGACTTCCGAATCTTACTACTTGGTGAGATGGGGATAAGCGAAAATCACCATATTGTCCTAAGTGCCCCCAACTTCCAAGTGCCTCAGGCGGTGTTTTTCTGACAGCCATGGTCGAGGGGTGTAAGCGGTATGCGTCGTGCGACGGTGCACTTGGTCGCGTGCCCGTGTCGCGCGAGAACGCGTCCTGGCAGCATGGCGGCTCGATGCACGTACGTTAGCACAGCACGGTGCGACACGACGTTGGATGCGTCCAAACAGATCGCGCGAGGCAGCGCGACCGTGACTAGAGCAAAGCCTACGCCCCACGTTGGGTCAGAACAGTACGTTCCGCTATCTAGACCATCTTGCCCGGCGCGTCAAAGTAGTAAGATATGGAAGTCCCTTCCCCTTACTACCGTGGTATGTATCTACTTCTCCAACAGACTACACAGCATTGAATCATATGATACCAACAGGTATCGCACGCATATCTACACATCGACCTAGTACTTCCTTGTGAAGAGCGCGCACAGCGCAGCCGCTGAGTGGCCGAGTCGCGGCAGTGCTTTGCCGGACGCCACTTTTGGACGCCTCCGTGAAAGTTGGCAACTGTGCTATAGGCCCTCTAGACCCGCGCAGACCAACACCGTGCACTGCTGCCCTGCCACACTCGAACGCGTTTCCATGGTCGCATTGACCAGGAACATCCTACGGCGTCGCATCGAGATACGCGCCGGGTTGCGCGCACTGCACGAACAGTGTACAAACACTCCGCGTCTACTGGAACTGGTATCGGCGGGATCATACAGCGTCAACCGGAAGCCCTGCCCTTCTCATTCCGTTCGTGATCGGCCGCGTCTAACAAGTTGCGCGCACGCCCACCAGTGCTGCAACGCTTGGCATCCCCGCGCCCCAGGAACGCGGAAACGCCTTACGAATCATGGTCATCTTGTTGTCGCCCATACAGGCAAGACTCATGGTATAAAGCCAGGCCAGACATGACCACAATCCTCAGCACTCTGCGAGTCCACTCACCCACCCACTTTCGTCTTCTCCTTCATCTCCATCTTATTTCTACTTCTTACAGCACTGCGTGCCGTTCCTCCCCTTTACCTTTCTCTATCCATCATGCTTACCGCCCACATCCTCGCTCTCTCTGTCCTCGGTTCCGCGCTTGCGCTCCCCAAGTTTGGGTCGCGTCAGGACTTCTCCGACGAAGACCTCTTCAACTCCTGCCCCGGTGGTCCCGGCTCGAGCAAGTTCGAAAAAGCGGACCGCTGCACTCTCGTAAGTCATACCACCTCGAACGCCTGCAACCTACTGGCACAGGCTCACATTTGCATACAGGATGGTCCCGTCGACATCCCCGATGTCCGTCACTTCGTCGCTCTCGGCCAGCCCCAACTCAAGTGCGTCTTCTCACCGGCTTCTCTCGCGCATATACTCACCACTGCCACAGCTGCGGCGGAGGGACGGACCCGATCACCGTCACCCTCGGCGGCGAGAAGACGGTGTCGACAACGACAACGGTCGATGCGAGCGTCGGATTTGACATCGACGGCCTCACGATCGGCGGCGGCGCATCGACAGAGAACTCGGAGAGCTCGACGATGTCGAAGCAGGTCAGCTTCCAGATCCCGCCGAAGCGCCAGGCGGTGTTCGTCGCGGGCCAGAACAACAAGGCGCAGAACGGGCGCGTGCAGGTCAACTTTGGCGACCGCCAGTTTGGGCACTTCATCGTACGTGTCTATGTTCTTGGGAGTGGTAAACGTTGAAAGCTGACTGTTTACGTGTTCGTGTTTCAGTGGTTCACGAGCACGAACGTCACGCGTCTCACGCCGATCGACGGTGATGTCGAGTTCGACGTGCATGTGTCTGACTGCGGTGCGTCTCCATCTTGTGTACTTTTTCATCTTCGTGTAGACTGACGGCTCGCCTATGCAGGTACGGACGCCACCGACCTCTCTTCGTACAACAAGCAGTGAAACGGAGGTCATATACCCCTCCAGTCGAAACACTAGTAGCCACGATGTCCACTTACTGTTGTAGTCGAGCTATCCGTGTTGCAGTATTCATGGTTTCTTTTCTTGTCTAGCAGGCTCATGGGTCTACAGGCTCATGGCGTTGGTGGCCACAGAGGTATTGAAGATACGTGTGTAGTCCGTGAGATGTAAGAAAAGGAGACTGGGTGAACTGTGGCTAACTTGCGAGTTCCACCGCATTGCAGCTTTATGTCGGTGCGTCATTTGTGACTTCATATTGCCGATGTTGCTCAAACACCGTGCCCATCTCGCCCGTAGGAGCATTGCCTGCCTGACCTACGCCGCATGTCCAAGACTCCAATCGACCTATAGACAAGGAGGCCACTGTTCCCGCCATATATATTGTCAAGGACCCCCACTTTGCAGTGCATGTGAAATTGCCAACCTATGCCGTATCACGCCGCCCTACGTCTGGGCACCGCTCGTTGTATTCCTCCAGGCGTGCAAGCTTCGACCTGGCATCCGAACCGGCGAACTCTGGATCATGATATGATCGACCTGGACCTCCTGGCCTCGCTTCCAGTATCGACGACCTGCAGCACCTCGTAACCAGCGGCGGTCGTGGACCAAGGCTCTGCCGCTTCCTGTGTCACTGAATTCAAATACGCCGGACGGACAACTATGTGAGACTTTGGTCCAGCTCTAGTCCCACGCAAGCCGGTGACAGCGGTTCGCTTCGCCCACGAGGAAAACTACGAGTGATGATATGCGAAGTATAAAGGTGGTGTGAACTCACTGAGATCCTCAGCACTCTGCGAGTCTCACCCCCCTTCACTTTCTTCCAGCTCATTGCACTGCGTGCGATCGCCTTCCTATCCAAAGTTCACCATGTTCGCCACTTCCTTCGTCGTTCTCTCCGTTCTGGGCTTTGCGCTCGCTTTCCCGCAGCACTACCCGCGCCAGGACTTCAGCGACCAGGACCTGTTCGACTCCTGCCCTGGAGGCCCCGGCTCAAGCAAATTCGAGAGCGCGGATCGTTGCACACTGGTTAGTCGTCTCAATCACATATCATGAACATACGGACTCACGATGAACCTCGTCACAGGACAGTCCCATTGCGGGTCCCAATGTCCGCAAGTTCGTAGTCGTCGGTGACCCCCAACTCAAGTGCGTCACCCTCTACGTCCGGTTACACACATGCTGACCAGATGCAATCACTTGCAGCTGTGGCGGCGGCACAGAGCCCGTCACCCTCATGGTCGGTGGCTCTACCGAGGTGTCCCAGACCACGACGGTGGACGCCAACGTCGGCATCGCGATCGACGGGCTCAGCATCGGAGGCGGCGTCTCCGACTCGAGCACGACCAGCAGCACGGTGTCGAAGATGATCAGCATCACGATCCCGCCGCAGCGCCAGGCGGTCTTCGTCGGCGGCCAGAACTTCAACTCCGAGAACGGCCGTGTGCAGGTGAACTTCCGCGACCGCCAGTTCGGCCACTTCATTGTACGTGTTGTTCCGCGCCCTCCCCGCGATAGCTGAGGTGCTTACGTGTGATTTCCTCCAGTGGTTCCCTGGCACGAACATCACGCGTCTCACGCCCATCGATGGTGACGTTGAATTTGATGTGCATGAGTCTGACTGTGGTGCGTCTCTGTCCTCAAGCGATTATGCATAGCAAACTGACGAATGAGTGTCAAATTAGGCACCGACCCCAGGGACCTCTCTTCCTACAACGGCCAGTAAATCGGATGGCGCATATGATCAGTTATGCTTTCCTGATGAACTGGTGACCTATACGATGTTGTAGCCTAGGATGTTATGCCGTAGTACTTATTTCCAGGCTGCAAATTCACCGATTGATCGGGTTACATCCCAGAAACCCGCACGGCCACTATCTCATGCTATTGTCTCCACCATAGCCCGTCTAAGATTGAGAACAAGAAGTATTCGAGATCATCATTCTTGGGAGTGAGAGTGCACATCGATTTCGGAGAGAAACAAAAGCTATGACAAGGAAACGCCAAAACAAGTACAAGCGCTGGCGTACGGTAACCACGAGGCTAGCCGAGACAACAACTAGCGTCCACAAACGTGCTATCGAGCAGATGGCTCCAAGCTGAAGACAAGATAATGAAAAATTGGCATGGTGACCCACAATAAGACGTTTTCCGACAAGTAGTCAGCGCGTCAGCGCGTCTGCGCTCAGGACCGTTATGAGGGCTACCGTCGGGGACTCGAACAAGTACTACTGATGCCCCGCTTCCCACTTCCCGCTCCTGCTTCTAGACAACTGGTCACCGGGATATCCTGGACGTCGGTCTCTTCTCCCACTGCTGGTCGTTGCATGCTGACCCCTCACCCGAAGAACCGGTGGAGTCGCATCATGTCGTGGACGCCGTTCTGCTACGACACTCAGGGTGCCTACGATAGCATCGCCATAAACGGCGCGATAGGAGTGACGGACCCGCCTCCGGAAGCACCTGGCTGGGCAGGCTGCGGCAGTCCCTCTTCGAGACGAGCCAAGAGAGCCGAAGGTCTCCAAGGTGCGTCCGCCCAATGCTCTCTCGGAGGTGTATCGGCGACTTGCGATGACCCACCACAAATTGCATCATGCATGCCCTCCACAGGCGAGATAGCACTGGGAGAAGGGGTGGGATAGAAGGGCGCCCCGCCTCCGTGTCCCAAAGAGCCCGCCAGCAGTTCGATGACCGCTTGCGATGCAGGAGAGCAACGGCCCGACATGTCGGGCGCGGAGGCCATCAGGACCCGTCCGTCGCCTGAATTCCCGTCGCCACGGTGCAGGCCATCGCGTAGAGCAGCCAACTCTTCGGCAGTAGCAAGGCGCTCCGACTGCGCATCTGTGAGGGAGAAATCCGTAGCCTGCGCCGCGCCACCGTACGGATCGCCATCCCAGAAGTTCACAGAGAAAGTGGCGGCTCTAGTAGGCAATGCCTGTCCCGGAGCGTGATTCGGATAGGATGGATCCACACCCTGGATGGCGGGCCAGTTCACATTGTCGGGCATAGAAGATGTCGCCGGTGGCGTCCAGACGTGGTGCCCCATGGGGACCACAAGAAGGGGATCAATACTCGGCATCGGCGAGTAAGCTGGGGCGGCAGGAGTCGAAGCGGGGAGCGAGTAGTAGGAATAGCGGACAGAGGAAGCTGTGGCGTTGAGGATAGGTTCGTACACATCTTGGCTGATCGACGACAGAGAGGGGGGCGATCCTGACCCACTAGCGACAGGTGGCGTAGCCCAGTCAACATGATGGCCGGCAGACGAGGATGTAAGCCGCCACGTCGTGAGACAGTCCCGATAGCTGGACAACGGGGATCCTGGGTTGTAGTAGGTATCATCCGCCGAAGAGTAGGCGGAAGGGGTTGTCGGCGGGTGGCCAGAGTGAGGGTGCCACATAGGGTCCGTACGGGGAGCCTCCAACCCGGAGCCGTCCGCTGCTGTTGCTGGTGGCGACAGCATGTAGGGGCTCGGATCTGGGAAAGGCGAAGGAACGGATGAGCCGTGTGGACCATACTGCGTCCCGGCATGAATGGCGGATGACTGACCAAGGAGCGAAGAACCAGATATCATGTACGCGGGGTCGTAGTAGGCCGCTGATGATACTACCGACTCCCTGGGTGGTCGTCGACGAGTGCGAGAGCGAGATCGTCGGGTAGCACACTAGAGAAGGAAGATGATGTAAAGCTAGCAATGTGAATGTCGCCTAGAGAACCTAATGTACTGAACAACCGCGCGAGCAGCTAGTCCGAGCACGAGAGAGGTGAGGAACGGAGGCGAACCNCTAGAGAGTCGTCGAAGGTCGAAGGTGAAGGTGGCGCTCACGGGCGCAAGTCGAAGTCGAAGGCGAGAGACGAGAGGCGAAAGGCGAGAGGCGAAGACGAGAGAAACACGCGGCAAATGAAGGGGAAACGCAAACTGGATAATAGAGGCTTAAAACCTGAGTATAAGTACATGAGAGGCGCGGGCCAGAGTGAGTCCGTACGTCGAAACAGGAGGCGTCGGCGTCGGGGGGCCGCGAGCGGATGTACAGTACGAGGGGGCGGGACGGCGCGCGACGCGATCACGTGGAGCGCGCGCGCCGCGAGAAACTACTGAAAGCGTCGATCCCGCGCGTCGTGAGCCCCGGAATCGCGTTGTGCTGCGACTTCCGCGTGCGCGGGATGACGAACTGTGCGGAAACAAACGGATACATATGTCAGAGTCGAATCGGAAGTGCCGGAACAGGCATGATACACACGGAACGCTTACTGAGCCCGCGAACGCAACGGCCTCGGACTCACGAACGAGTCGTCGGACCGCGCAGCGCCGCGGGCTGCGCATCACCGCGACGTCCGCCCCGCCGATCGTCTGCGCCGCCGCATGGACTCCGCCATCATCTGCCATTTCGTTCTGCGAGGGATGATCCTGAAGCTTGGTCCGGCGTGCGGCTTGACGGATGACCCTCGCGCGGTTCTTGAAGTCGTCTCGGACAGCTTTGGGCAGGGCGTGCCACATTGCTGCCGCGTGAGTGAACCGATCCATCCCGGGGGGTACCGACAAAGTTGTGCCCTTCAGCTCGCTCAAAAAAAGGCTCCATCCATTGAGCCTGGCGTGGCTTTTGGGAGGTTTCATCGTACGGGTGGTATGTTTGCAGGGTTTCTTCGTGCACGGAACACCTTTGCCGTGTTTAACCATGTACTTAGTGGTAGTGGCTTGAGTGTAGGGAGGATGGCGAGGCGTTGGGATGTGGGGAGCAGAGCTTCTCTGTGAAGCGAAGGGCGAGTGAGTTGGGGGAGGTCGCCACAGAAAAACGGGGCATTATCTCTGGAGCCAGAGCGCCTCAGCACCGTACTCTGCCATCGTCTGGAGGTCCTAGGCATCCCCCTGGAGGCAAGAGGACCCAGAGCACACTCGCGAGCCGCATCCCACGCACCGCCGCTCGAAGTACGCCAGTGAACGCTGCATCGAGCCTAGCGGGGTCAGCCCTGTGCGCGAATAATCCACAGAATGGACGAGCGGCCGCAGAATACGTTATGCGAGCGGGGCGCGGCAGGGCCGCATGGCCGTCGACCTGCCTTACACGGGCACAGTGACTCCGAGCGCGAGGAGATGTGCGGAAGGGGTTCGGCGCTGTGTGAATGGACTGCGCGTTCGGAAGGGTGTTGGAGAGCTAGGCCCAAATACGCAAACAGGGACTGTTGCGAGAAGCGCGGGGCAGTGATTGCACCGACTCGTGGTGGCACTGTGGAGGCATGAGATTCCGCAGAGAAGATGGCTGCACTAACGCACCGCGGCGTAATTCTGTCGCCCTATATCCACGCTCCTAAGAAAATCAGCGCATAGTGTTATGTGGAATATGTGGAATTGTCGTGCTGTGTGGGAGAAGTGAGCAACTTGCCCAACTTGCCCGCTCCCGATAACTCGGTAGTCCGAGCTTCGCACGTCCTTCGAAGCCACAGCTTGGAAAGACAAACAAGCGGAATCCCGTGCAGGTAATAGGAAAAGCTATTGTGAGCAGATGATTACTGTACATTATTCCTTGAAAGACGTGGCGAGTCAGTCGCCCGCTAGTTCGCGAACGCCTGGATGCCCGTGATCGCCTTGCCCAGAATGAGCGTATGAATATCCTAGTATCCGTCCCGGCGCCCAATTAGCATCCGGTGAATCTCGAGGCGGCGCGCACTTACGTAGGTGCCCTCGTACGTATTGACGACTTGCAAGTTCGCCACATGGCGCCCGACGTGGTACCTGAGCAGCAATCAGTACTCATCAGCATGCTTTCCTCGTCCCTGAAAGAGAGAGCTCACTCGTCCGAGCATGCGTTGCCGCCGAGGATGTCGAGGACCCTGCGCGCGTGCTCGAGAGCCTTGCCGCAGTTGTTGCGCTTTATGAGGCTAATCATCTCGGGCGCGACCTTTCCCTCGTCCTTCAGCCTCCCAACCTACACAGCACATTCAGCACACTTCTTCTCGGAACATCGCCGCAGCGTGAGAGCTCACCTGCAAGCACGCCAGCAGCCCAAGTGTGACCTCCGTCTGCGCGTCCACGAGCTTCTTCTGCACGAGCTGGAACGACGCGAGCGGGCGCTTGAACTGCTGGCGCTCGAGCGCGTACTCGCGCGTCCGATGCACGCAGTCCTCGAGCGCACCCATCGTGCCCCACGCGATCCCAAACCGCGCGTTGTTCAGGCAGCCGAAGGGCGCGCCGAGGCCCTGCCCGTGCGGGAGCAGCGCGTCGTGCGAGACTTGGACGTTGTCCATGAAGATCGAGCCCGTGAGCGAGCACCGCAGCGCGAGCTTGTGCTTGATCGCCGGTGCGCTCAGGCCTTTGGCGCCCTGTGCGTGGAAAGCGTCAGCGTGCGGGATGTGGGGATACTGGTGTTAGGCGTACCTTCTCGAGGATGAAACCGCGAACTTTGTTGTCCCACTTGCATCGTGCCCAAATGATGAAGACGTCACTGGATGAAGGTCAAATAGCTATGCTATGCAATCGCGAGCGCAAACTTACGCAACCGGGGCGTTCGAGATCCACGTCTTGGATCCGTTGATGACGAACCCGCCGTCGACTTCGGTTGCTGTAGTCTCCATCCCTGCGGGGTCCGAGCCGTGGTTGGGCTCGGTGAGGCCCTACAACGTCCTCAATGATGGGCTCATCTCAAAGCCTGACGAGACTACGTACAAAACAGCCAATAAGCTTCCCCTTGGCTATTTCATAGTAAGTATACACAGACGATTGAGTTCAAGCCGGGAGAGACATACCTAGCAGCGGCAGGTACTTGTCCTTCTGCGCCTGCGTCCCATATGCGTATATGGGATGCATAACTAGAGATGACTGGACAGACATCGTGGACCGATAACCGGAATCAACTCTTCAAGCACATGATTGAGCACCCTCGTCATGTTCGCGAGGAAGGACACACTAACCTTTCGACCTCGCGGGCAATGAGACCGTATGCTACACTGCTGACGCCCGCGCAGTCATAACCTTGGATAGTCGGGCCGAGAAGGCCAAGCTCGCCCATCGCAGGAAGTATGTCATGGTTGAACGCTAGAAAATAAACGTTATTGAATGTAGGCTGACGATCAATGAATGTCATTCCATACCTTCCGTTCGCTGGGCCTCGAGCACGCGGGGCAATAGGTTCTCCTACTGACATGCTATGAGAATGTGATATTGACAGTCGATACGTGATCTCTTGCCTGACAGAATGCCCGTGCGGTATATCTGAAGAGGATGAGCATACACAGTGGTACTAAGACAGGTTACATACCGTATTGCGACCTCTTCGTCCGTCAGTAAGCCTTCTGCGTTTAGCGGGTCCTGGAAAGAGATGAGCAGGCCGTTATTCTAAGTCTGATGTGCGCATATACCTCCCAGTTGAACTTTCCATATCCTTCGTAGCGTAACCACGAAAGTTAGACCCTTTCCACTTGCTAAAACATGAATGTCACTCACCTGAAGCGAACCTCCTGCCTGTATGCTGTGAGGCGACATGGCACGTCCGTTTCAAGCTTGCTAGTCTGATTGCCTTAGTGTTGAGCATCGTTCAGGAGGCGTTGAGTAGGATGTGGGGATGTGGGGAAGGCCAAGAGTCGAGTCTGGGGTAAGTCACTTGCAAGACGCGCCCGGAACATATCCGCCGGGTAGCCGATGAGCGTCTACTGCTCTCGGGAGTTAACGGGCCGGATAGCCGGTTATTTACTACCCGCGGCTTGCGCGGAGCGCCGACATAACTCAGCGGCGGTTACAGAGCGCTTAACGTCTAATCCTGCCACGGCAGGTGTATCGACTTCTTGGGCTCGAGAATTCCTCGGTGTGAGAACTTTGTCTCAACCACGATGTCGGATGCTGCGGTAGTCGCCTCTGCACCTCCCAATGACCATGGATAGCCTAGGCACAAACCCCCAGCTCACCGCGGAGTTCGTCAAGTTCCTTAATGCACAGCTACAAGATTGCAGGGACCAGCTGCAGCGATTGAACGAGGTGAGAGCTGGCCCTTTTGCATGCCGGAGAGTGTCTTTTCTCTTGAACTCCACGTTACCCGGACGATGTTCTTTGGAACGACGGAATAGGTGTAGACGGGATGAGTGATTGGGCTATAGCAGTCGTGCCACGACATCTCTCATTGCTAGTCCGTTTGACGTCCTCGTCCTCGCGTCGCGTCGTGTCAGCCACTTTCCCGCCCCCGAATCATTTCTCATTGACATCGTGGCGACGAGACACTCTGAGGATATGATACCGACAGAGACCAGCTCGGAGTTGCTTGCGGGCTATCTGCGGAAATCCGAATCTGCGTCGGGGTTGTCTGCCCCAAGGTCGAATCTTGTACCCTCCGCTTCGGAAGAGAAAAATTCATGTGAGTTCGTTGATAAGCCGCTAAAGAGCGGCAAGTATAGTCAATATGGCGCACAGCCGGGCGCCAAGAAGCCTAGCGCGATGCTCTGCACTCATTCTGGATCGTTTGCAATGTACTATGCAGCTCGCTGGAACCATCCTTTAACTAGAGCCATCATTTGATTTTTAGGAGAATGTTTCTCTCAGAAAAACCATTGAAAGCGCATCGCAACCTGGCAGCGGTGCTCTCGACTCTACGGACGATGAGGTTCGTCATCTTCCCTCAATATATGACAGCCGTAGAACCAATATCCAAGTTGGAAGCTTGTTGTTGGACTGAAGGACGAGATCACGACGCTGAAAGATAAGCTGGCCACGTTGCAATGTACCGCCGAAGACCATCGCAAGGAGGCCGCGATGTGGCGCGAACGTTGCGAAAAAGCGAAAACGTCGATCAACGCCGAGAACCTCGGGGATCTTCAGCGGAGAGCGGCCGTGGAGAAGGTTATGAAGGTTATGAAGGAGGACTTGGTGCCCGTTAGTTCACGAGCAGTATCTCCAGAGCACGACCACTGACTTTAGTCGGCTGACAGAATGTTGCGCTGGGGATAGATGCCGCCCCGTCGTCCCCCGAGCAGGTAGATCACCACTTCTATTTCTGGCGTACGAGTCTGAACGTAGGGAGCAGTTTGTAGAGTTCAGTGCTTTCATGTCGAAGCTCTCGGGCTCCGCCACAACGGATACACATGCGACGGAGTCCCGCGTAGTCTTCGACAAGCCGAAGTTGCAGATTCTACCAAAGGTGCGGGCCATCTCATATCGTTCCCTAAAAACATGCGTTGACATTTCCGTCAGGCTGCGATCGCCGCCTGGTGCGTTCTCTACCTTCGTCAACCGGGAAATAAGGCGGCACTCATCTTTCCCCATCCTCAGCGACGGCGGTTTTGCGTTCTTCGGCGGGCTCTTGCAGTGGTGTGACCCGCCCTCACAGAACGCGCTCCTTATATGCCCTACGCGCCATTACACTCCCAATTCTGCCCCGGTCGAGTCGAAGGGCCCCCATTCCAGTTGGTCGAAGGCGACTGAGTGGGCATCGTTGCCTAGCCAGCGGCGCGAGATCTTCGACGCTGACGGGGATCAGCTTGTTTACGCGGGGACATTCCTCGTGCATGCCGGGCCCAAGGTCCTACAGCTGGAGGACCTACCCCAGCCCGTCAATGAGGTACGTCCCCTCGCATCGTGCCATACGTCCCGCTCCACTGACCGTGCGAACAGGCGCTCCTCCGCGAGCTCGCCTGCCGCACCTTCGACCCCGCCTCCAAGTCCCAAAAAACCAAAGCGAAGGCGTACCTGCGCGCGCTCGCGCAGCTGTACACTGAGGGCGCAATTACCGTTCAGGTGCTCGGGCTGCAGCGCGTCGGGTTCAACGACAAGTTCTTCAGCATCCTGCGCAAGGCGTACGGGAAGCGCAGCAAGGGACGCGCGCGCTCGGAGACGCAGCGCTCGGCGAGTTCAGCAGACCTTCAGTGGTTGGATGATTACCTAGGGGATGGCACGGCGGTGGCGTCGGCGAAGCGCGCGAGGGAGGAGGAGCCAGAACCGGAGGCGGGGCCGTCGAAGGTGCGGAGGCTTGATGAGTTTTTGAGTGATGGCTGGTTTTGAGTGCTGCGGGCGCATTTGGGTGAGTGCTTTTTGATATATTTAGGGCATGCGCTGATGTTTGAAGAGTAGGAGCCCTGTAATGACTGTGATGGTACAGTTGAATGTGTATACATACTTCCTTTCAGAAACAGCGGAACCGTCTGCTTGACATCATATCGCTGCTCGTCCGGCGGCGGTGCATCGACGCATCGCTCCCCTCTCCAGCGATCTGTAAGGCGGCATGCGTAAGTGTCAGCTCACTCAGTTCGACGCTCGAAGGACAAGCAACGACCTCAACCTGGACGACAATGGGAGCGGAGGGGAACCCTCGGGAACTGCAAGGCACGGCACAGACAATGCTATCGATGACTGTCGCTTCGAGCAGACTCCGGCCAGTCTCGCGTCCCGTACCTGGAGGTAGCTAAATGGGCCGCGGCGCCTCGCGGAGCCCAATCTCAGCAGGAGGTACTTATACGAGGTGCGGCGCCCTTTCCCTCCTCACGCTCGACCATCACCATCGGCCTCCGTTTAGCCACCAACACCAATGGCGGCGACAACGACCGCTACCACCACAAACCTCCCGGTCACCCCCCTTTCCACTGACACTTCCCCCCTCATGTTGACTGAGGATTCCTCCGATGCCGCCACCGCTACTTGTCGCCGTCGCAGGCAAGGCCGCTCCACTGGCGGCGGTGCCGCTGTTTTCCGGGCCTTCAGCAAAGGCCCAATGCCCACAGACGACAGTGATGACGACGACGACTGGGATCCGAACGACCCATGTACACCGTTATTCAAACGGTACTACGAAGCCCTCTTGGATGCGGGGGAGTCGTCGGAGAGACTTGACGAGTTGAGGGCGCTGAGTGATCGGTGTTGTTTTATTGTGGTACGTTCCTCTGTGCTCCCTGGCGGGGTGTCTGGCTGCGGCGCGAGACTGACGACGCGCGCGCTACAGTTTGGGGGGCCCCGCGAGGAGCGGGCGGCGCGCGCACTGCTGCCGATGACGGTTCGTCCTCAGGAGGAGGATACGGACGATGAGGATGATGAAGACGAGGTTATCGACGCCGCTCCAGCGCAAGGGACTTCGACGCTGAACGAGGGGACTGCGACGCCGAACGAGGGGGAGGTCGACGATCACGACTTGCCTCCGTTTAGCCACCCCACGGCGACGACTACCCGCCCTATTCCCTCGCTTGCTCTGCTTCCCACAGCGACCACTACCACCACGGTCCCCGAGCTCACCCCCCTGTCCGCCGCTACTCTCCCCCTCATGCCGACTGAGGATTCCACCAATGCGGCCGAGACTGCCGACGCTCGCCGCCGCCGCCGGCAAGAACAGTGCATGAAGCCGTGGCTATCGCTCACAGACGACGACGACGACGGCTTGGACCCGAACGACCCGTGTACACCGTTTTTCAGGCGGTACCAAGCCATCGCAGAAGCAGGGGAGTCGATGGAGAGGCTTGATGAGCTGAAAGAGATTACTGCTCGGTGTTGCTTTATCGTGGTAAGTTCCTCTGTGCTCCCCGGCAGGGTGTCTGGGCGCGAGACTGACGGCGTATGTGTTGCAGTTTGGGGGGCCTCCCGGACCTGAGGAGCAGGCGGCCCGCGCGTTGCTGCCGCTGCCGGATCATTTGAAGCCTCGTGAGGAGGATGAGGATGACGAGGACGAGGATCATTCTATGGACGGCGTATTTGAGCAAATCGTTTCGAAGATGCGCGAGTGGGAGGTCGAGGAAGCCCATGGCATGACGGAGGTCGACCCCCAGGACGACGAAGACTAGACACCTCGGGGAATACATAGGCTGGGTGCTTTTCGGTTCTTGGACTCCGGTGGAGGATACGGATTCTGTTTGTACTTGTACGAGAGCCCGCGGTTGTGGATACTGTATGATATATTGGTACCGGATATCGAGATGATAAGTATCTCGGGTTTCGCACTGGAGGTGTGCGTGCCGTGAACCTGAGGCTTTCCAGTCATTATTGTAACGTCGTCCGCGCAGTCTGTGGCACGGACGACCACAAGGCTGTTCTGAGCATGTCATTTTAGTCCGCAAAGGACTTCGCCGCACGTACGAAATATCGTGTTTCACAGGCCGCCCGTAACACCACTAGTGGTACAATCGTCCTTCATATTAATGGCATCCTTGGAACATTTTCCGAAATAGTGTACACTTCAAGTAATGGTAACGAGCTCTGCCGTGCTTGCGCTGCCTTACGACTTATTCCATAGGCTGTATTGCATCCATGGCTGAGTTCGTCCGGACTGCATGACGCGTCGAGACGCGACGCGTGCATGGACCACGTGATCGCGGCCTCGCCATCCCTCTCGGGAATTCCCGTTCGTCAGGCGCTCCGAGTCCCAGGCGGCAACGAATTCTCTTTGTCTTCCCCGCCATCGTCGTGTACCCCATGTACTCACTGGCCGCTGTGGTCCCCGACCTTGGGATGTGTATCCCTCTTGCGTGTCGTTGTCAAGCACACCCTCAGACTCCACACAAGTATTCGATCCACGAGGCTCCGAAGGATGGTGGAAATATGAACTGCGGCCGACAAAGCGGCTATGTACAGAGCTCAGCTAATGTCGCCGTTGTCGTCACGTACACGCAGACGTGCTTGAAGGCTCCCATCTCATCCACAATCAGGTGTTGCCGCGCGGTTGAAACAACGCACAGAGGAGCAGTATAAAGCGCGCGCCTCATGGCCGTGAACCTGGACGGCCTTTCAACGTTCTTTGCCCAGGATGTTTCCTTGAGGATTGAACGCGGTAAACGAGTGCACCGCGTCTTTGGGGGCGGCAAGTTATTATATATATCCGCCTGCGCTAATCTTCAGCGGCCCACAGTTACCTTTCACCATGCTGCCAAGTGACCAGAACAAAGGCCCCAACCGGGGAGAGGGCGGTGGAACGATTTGCCGTTCCTCCAAGCGCAAGCGCAAAGAAAAGCCTCAAGATTAAGACGAGGCGGACGCTGCGACGAACGTAGAGGACAAGGACGCTGCCCCGAAAGCGAAGCCCAGGAGCACAAAGAGGAGGAAGACTACGGGGGCGCAGGCGCGACAGGGCTCGGAAGATGACCAGGACTATGCTCCAACCAAGAAGCCCAGGAACACGAAGAGGAAGACCTCAAATGCGGCGATGCGACAGGCACCGGATAAGAAGGTGAGAAACACTACAGCGAACCCGGACTTGGATGTGTTCCTAAGCTCCTTCCAGGCATCTCCGTCTCTTACCGCTCAACCCGCCCGAAACGCGTCCCCGGGTCCGTCGGCGCGCCCTGTAAACCCCCCTCAAACGTACCAGCAGTGGCAGGCAGCGCTAGGAGTCACGCCTCGGAAAAAGCAGCCCTTGGGTTCTAGCCAGCACCCCGGCGAAACCGTGCTGCATGGCCCACCGGCTAATACAGATGGCCCAAGACTTCCAGCGACGACCTCTCCGAGGCTGTCGATCGTGCTACTACCATGCGATCCTCCGGACCACCAGCATCATACGAACGCCGGTGCGACAGGCCAGGCGGGACCCACCCGATCAGCTTCGAGCTCCCTTGGCCCGGGACACATCACGTTCCCGTTCAATTTCTCAGCCTTGCCAAAGTCAAAGCAGAGGCTGCTCGAGGCGGCGTACGGCGGGCCCCTACCGGCGAGAACCCCACAGCCTCTTCCGTTCCTACAGCAGCCCTTCCCCGTACTACCTCCCTCAGCACAGTGGACTCCCGAGCAGATGGGGCGGGTAGTGAAGACCCAGCGCATGCTCCGCCAGCGGAATGTAGACAGGGACGACTCCCGACACCGACTGCGGCCGCCCGCGGTCGATGGCATGCACAACACGTTCTTAGGGTCGCACACGCAAAGCATTGCAAGCACCAGCACCAGCGGCGGCTTAACTCAGGCTGGCAGGTTCGGAACGCCTCCAAAGGGAGTAAGCCCGCACTGGGAGAATGCAGTGGTGAATCCCTCTTGGGAACCTCAACAAAATGCAAGCACTGCGAGGCCACGCCGCCCCCTACCGAGTCGCGCGTCTCTGCGTCCGCCGATCGCGGGCTCCAAATGGTACACTTTGTTCTTGGCTATATCTCTACCCGCCCGCTCAACTTGCATATTTTGTAGTTTTCCCCCAGGCCTAGAGAACGCGCAGCTGGAAGGCGGTCTGTCGATGGACGTGTACCGCCGGTCGTCTGCCGCGGGAGATACGAACCTGTGGCCTGGACGACCTCCGACCTCCATGGCGCGGCCGTTTAACGAAGGGCCTTCGTACTCCTCCACAGGCGATGGGTGGGCGGACGAGCTACGCGCTCGCTTAGTTGCCGTGCAAGAGAGTCAGATGCAACAGGGCGGGACGCCAGCCGCACGCACAAGCTCTGCCTCGGCGGGAGCCTCGCGCGTGGGCACGCCAAGCGATGACAGCGATCAAGAGGCTGTCGCGGATCAGTGGGTCCAGCGTACCAGGACCCCAGCCCCCCTCGCGAATGCAGTGCATGCGTTCGATGCGGAGCACCCGAGGAACGCGTTGATGGGTGAGTACCAGGGGACGAGGGGGGATGCAGCTGGGCCTGGAGGGCTTCGGCACTCGGACATCAAGCCTGCGTACTCCTCAGGCGATGGATGGGTAGGCGAGCTACGCATGCGCTTCGCTGCCGCGCAAGAGAGTCAGACGCAACGGGACGGGACGCCAGTCGCAAGCACAAGTTCTGCTTCAGTGATGAGATCCACGCGCGCGGGCACGTCGAACGGTGAAAGTGATCACGAAGCTGTCACGCACCCGGGCCAGTGGGGGCAGCGGACCAGGACCTCAGTCGCGAACACGGCGCATGCGCCCGATGCCGCCCACCTGAGGTACGCGTTGATGGGTGAGTACGAGCGCACAAGGAGAAACGCAACGTCGCTCGGAGGACGTCAGCACTTGGGCACCATGGCGCGGCCGTCCAACCGAGAGCCTCTGTACTCCTCCTCAGGCAGCGGAGGCGGATGGGTGGAACACCTACGCGCTCGCTTAGCCGCCACGCAAGAGACGCAATCGGCTGACGTGCCAGACGCAAGCTCCGCTCCCACCTATGATTCCACGCGGGGCGCGGGTATGTCGGTTTGGGGGAGAACTCACGGGGACGCAGAGGCATGGGGTGAGGCGATAGAGACCTCGATCGCGCGCATGACTGCGTCTGCCACACAGCAGCCGATGTCGGGCCCAAGCTATGTCGCATCGCCACCGCGCGCCCACATGCCGGCACGGGCTCCCTCGTTTGTAGGCCCGAGCGCGATGCTCAGATCTTCGTCTTCGTCCGCGGACCCAAGCGCGAGCAAGGGCTCAGAAGTCGAAGAGGGGCGAGCACGCATGCGCAGAAGTGCGTGGAATCCGGAAACCGACGTGTACGCGGGCCACTAGTGCTGGTATGGCGATGTCCGGGAGGAAGGGCTCACCCGCTCGTTGGACCTCCCAGAGCCTCGCGACGGCAAGTGCGAGAGTCACCGTATCCCAAGGCAGGGCGCTGGGAGACACTGATTGTCTGCTACGGCTGCTTTCGCTTTCGGGCTGTTGATGATCCGCCGTCGTCGTTTTCAAGTTGTCGGTGGTCTAGTACTATCGCTGTCATCGTTTTCGAGCTGTTGTCGTTGATGTACGCGTGGGGACGGTGCTCACTGGCTGGATGCACTTTCCCGGAACGCGGTTGTACAAAACGTTGAATATATATACACTGTCATACACGAGAACCGACATGTCTGATGCTCTTAGCTGGTGTAGTGTCGGGTCTGGACGCACAGAGGAGAATAAGTACAACTCCCGCCCGAGACCTTGGGCATGATGTATCGGCGCGGCTAAAATTGATCATGCCAGCCGCTCAGAAGAATAATACTCGTCTCTCCCCTTGCAATACGGGCCGACGTGCCCGGCTGAAATCATTTTGGGTGCCTCGACGCGCTCGACGCGACGCGTGTTTGAACCACGTGATCGCGGCTACACGCTATCGCATTCGGCAGTTCCCGTCCGCTGGCGTCAGAGATCTGAGATCTGAGATCTGAGATCTGAGCTCTTTGTCTTCGACCACTACCCACTCACTCACTCCTGGGACTCGTTGTCAAGCGCACCCTGGGGACATATGTTCGATAACCAAGGCTATGTTGGAAGTCTGCGTGGCTGCCCTAGCACAACCTCCGGCAGACAAAGTGACTTTGCAACGGTATGGCAACCCCATGCTCTGCTATTGTCGTCGTCGCTCGTAGACGTGCTCCAAAGTCCCTGGTCCGGTCCCCCGCCACAATAGCGTCTCCCCAGGAGTCTGAAACGGCGCACAGAGAGGAACAGTACAAAACACACTCCTGATTGCCGTGAACGTGGACGGCCTTTCGTTCTTCGTCCAACATGTTTCCTTGAGGATTGAACGCGGTAAACGACAGCACCGTGTCTTTGGGGGAGGTACGTGCTCATATATACCCGCATAGACTGATCTCCAGCGTGTCACAGCTCAAGAAGGGGCAGAAGACTACTATGAATCTGGACCTCAGCATGTTCGCGAGCTCTCCCAGAGCCGCAAGGGGATATACGCCGCCTCCCACTCGACGCTCTACGACTCCGAGGAATGCGTCTGCGGGCCCATCGACATTCTCTGCAGAACTGGAAGCATGTGCGGAGCTGCATGCAGGTCTTTGTTTCCTCCCGCTGGAGGACGCGCCCTCCAGTTCTCAAAACCCCGACGTAACCGCCGCTCTACACCACACACAGCCTTCCTGCGAGGTACCAGGATATCAAACGACGACTTCCGTGCTCCCACCTGCCACGCCTTACGCCACCCCATCCGCCGCCAACGTCCCCGAGCTCGCAGAAATCGTCCGACCACCGTCCCTACCCCTCGAGCCAGTCCCGTTCCCACCAACGCTGAACTGGCCCCCACTCGGACAACGGCAGCTCGAAGCGGTGCACCGCCGACCCCTCTCGCAACCGCCCCCGCCCGTCTCTTTTATGCCCCGCCCCCCTCAGAGTCGGGCCTCGCAGCCTAGGCCGCTGCAGCGCGCACGGCCCCCGTTGACTCGCAAGCAGGCGGAGCAGAGGGCTGATACTCTGCTTAGGTTACAGAAGCAGCGGGCTGATGTGGGAAACGCGCAAGGCCCGGCTGCAAGCAGCGGCAGGAACGACATGGCCGGCTTTAATGCGACAACATCCAGCATGGGAGTAGGTTCTCACGCTCAAAATCAGAACGGGCCATTCCCTCCCTGGGAAGCCGAACAGAGTGCTGCGAGCGATGCCCACAACCCCGCCGCTGCCCCAGCCGCGCACACCCGCCCTCCCGAAAACAGAAATTGGCCTGATGTCGACGCGCACCCCCAGAGCAGCGAGGCCGTCGCTGCCACTCAGTACGCCCCTGTCCTGCACGTGTCCTCTCCTTCCGTATTCTCACATTTCCCGGAACAGGTGGACCGCGGAGAACGCCCAGTACCTCGAGCAAAAAAGGCAAACCCTGATGCGTGCGTACATGTGCACGTACATCGCGGGGGGAGGGCCGGTGTCTGCACTGGAAGGGCTCCCGTCGTCCATGGCGGCGCCCTTCCTCGAGAGCGCAACGCCAGCCGTGCACGTACCTGTGACGGGCGTACCGTATCCCCAACCTACGGCGGCAGGCTCAAGCAACGCCGCACTGCCACAAAATGCCCGCACAGCGCCGGAACCCGCGTCTCCCGATTCATCCTCGGACACAAGCTCGAACGAGCCTGGCGCCAAAAGAATCCTCACCCCGGTCGAGGAGGCGTTCCAGCGCAGAAGGGCGTGGAACCCGGACGCCGACAGGTTCGTGGGCCACTGCTGGTACGGGTATGTGGGCGAGGACGGGTTCATACGCTCGTTCGACCCTCCGCGACCGTGCGACGGCCTGTGTGAGAGTCATCGTGTTTTGAGGGAGGGTGTGAGGAGACGTTGATGGTTTGCTGTCGTCGCTGCTGTCGTCGCTTTCGAGCTGTCGATGCTCTGCTCTCGCTGTCGCTTTCGAGCTGCTGCTGCTGTTCATGTAGTACGTGTGGGGACGGTGCACACTGGCTTGATGCACCTTCCCGGAACGCGGTTGTACAACATGTTGAATACAAATACACACATATACACTATCATACATGAAAAACCGACAAGTCCGATGTCCGTCGCCCACAGCTACTCCCACTGCCCATGACGCATCACGTAACGCTCAGGTATGGGCGTCGCCGTTAGCAGTAGTAGGCGATGTGGTAGAGCTCCGAGACGCGGAGTTGCCACCACGGGGGACCTTATGTAGAAATTTATCAGCAAAGCGGCGTACACAGTAGTAGAATATGAGTGCCGCACCAGATAGCACTGAACGCCGCACATACGCATGACCGCGTTCACGTTCTTCTCGCGAGAACGCGGGACTATTTCGTCGTTCCGGCCGTATTCGTAGAGGAGTGCGACGGCGTCCGGTTCTGTGTGTACATTGAGGATCCTTCTGGCCGAGTGAAGGTACTTGAAGGCAGACGACGCACCTTTCATCTCGAACAGCTCGCGGAGTGTCGCGGGAAACCGCTCGCTGACGACGCCGGCCGGGGTGACCAACGGGGACAGCTCCAGCGCGGGGTTCATCGGGAGGGTGGAGTTATGCCGGATGCTTTCCCTGACAGACAGAAAGAGAGAGTAGGGAACGCGATGAGATTGCTCGGTAGTAGACGCAGATATGGACGCGGTATTTACGAGTTGTGCAGCTCGGCCTCGAGCCGTGCGAGCTCCTCCTTGTGGCTCCTCATCTCCTCCTGCAGGGCCTCCGGGAGCTGGAGCGGTAGTTGGATGCGGACCTGTTCCGTGACGAGGTCGTCGATCTCCTCCAGGACGCCGTCTTGGACTGAGAACGGACGCTATGAGTGTCCGGTGCTACACGAGTCTCTGTCTGCCCGAAGAGCCAAACTAACCGATCTGGGCGAGGCTCGCGACGAGCTCCTCCTCGAAGACCTGCCGCATGAGCTCTGTGGCGGGGCGTATAAAACCGTCAGTGTCCACCCTCAAAGTCGACGTGAGGAATACGTTGACGGACCGTTCAGCTCGTCCTCCTCCGCTTTCTGCTTCTCTTTGGAAGCCCTCATCTTTTCAGCGACCCTGCACCAGCGCACTGTCAGTCGTATTGCTCAAACAAATAGTCGAAAGAAGGTTGTACCCTTTGAGTTCTTGGTTGAAGTATTCCTCTGCATCTTTCTTGAGGTCTTGCATGGTCCCTTCGGTCAAGGACTCAAGTGTCTCCTATAAGATGAGTTTGCAGCAGGAGTATGAGCGTCGACCGTGATGTATGGGAACCGAGCTTGAGAGACACACCCTGAGGTCGGTCAGAGACCTATTCAGACTCGTAATCACATTTCCGCGGGCAGGGGGTTGATTGGAGGTGGCGCCATTAGCACCCTGGCTGGAGGTAGAAGCCATTGCGACGTGAGGACGAGGAATCGTTGGGTAAGTGTTTGCGTCCTAGGGAAATGTGGTGGAAGAGGTGCAACGGCAAAGATGAGCAGTGTTCCCAGCTTGAGCAAGATATACGACCACAGCTGCAGCACGCGTCCTGCGGCAAGATAGTCTATAGAAAGGAAACCCATGAGCATCTATACACTGGACATCACCGCCACCGGGCGGTTGCGCTGCGGTAGCTGGACGTCCCACGCGCCACGAGCTCGCAGTAGTCGCCGGTCCAGCACCGCCGGTGGACATAGTCGAGGATTGTATTGAGAAGCTGATGCCTGGCGGGAGAGAGGGCCGTATGTTGCCGGGCTTCTGAAGGCTGGGAACCTACGGATACAGACGCCCGAACCGTCTGACGCCTCGATATACGCAAGGTTCATGTACACGCCACTCTTGCGCATCGTGTGTCACGCAGCATCCTCGTTAACGACGCCCACGGTTCCGCACAAGGGATGACATAAACCTCGCGCGGGTTCACGCCGCTGGAGTGCGATTCTGAACTGCGGGCGGGCGGGTCCCAGCGGCTTCGGTCGGCAAACCTAGAGCATATAAGCAATATGTCCCGCTCGAGCTGAAGATTATTCACCTGTACTCATCGCATCAGTGCCATCCTTCGCGATCAAAGAGAGACCATGTCCGCCTCAGCGCCCACGCTCAACTACTACCACGTTTACGCGCAAGACCTGCCGGACGCCCAGCGTGCGAAGCATACGGAGGCTCACATGGCGCAGAACACACCCCTGATCCAAAGCGGGGTCATCAGTGAGTAGTACGAGTATGTCTGCAGCACATAGGACCCATTGCTTACTCTAATACTTCTAGAGTTCGGCGGCGGATTGTTGCGCCCCGAATCGAATTCCTCGGATCTCGACGCGCGGCAGAGCATCGTCGGCTCGTTTATCATCGTCCAAGCTGAAAGCATCGAAGCTGTATGGGAGATACTCCACAAGGAGATCTTCTACGTGTCGGGCGAAGTGGTATGTGAGGTTTTACCCCGGTTCCGTACCGAAGTGGCTGACGCGGCGCGCGTTTGCACAGTGGGATCGCGAGAAGGTCTTCGTTGCGCCGGTGTATGTGCCCTTCAAGGAGGCCAGATTTGAGTAGTAATGACGGACGGCCCATGTAAACTGATATAGCTATGGAGTCAGCGTTAGCCATCAATTCGACCTATTCAGTATATGAGGAAAAACTCTTACTGAACTGCTCGACCCGCGCAGCCACATATGCGACAATGCTTTGCGGCCACGTTGGCAACGCACGCAAAGAGGCTTCACGGACAGTATGCCGGTCTGCTCAACGACTTACATATTTTCAATGTGACCGCAGGGCTTGAATACTTGCATACTTGCCAAAAACGCGTATGTAAGATCGCCTTTGGGCTTCATCGTGTCAGAAAATACCAGATGAATCCGCACACATCAAGACATCCATGCCACTGATTTATACTGTCCTAGTATATCGAGGCATTTCGATATGCAGCTTGCTTTCGCCCCGCGAGAGGTGTAAGAGGGCTCTCTTCAAGACATACGATAGGTGCCAGATAGTGCGTCGTGGTGGTATGTAGATGACCGAGAGAGTGTTCGAGCGCAAAGCGCATCACCCAACAGCGACCGGCGCTTCTTCCCGGAGACGGGCGTGCATGTGAAGAGTCTCGGCTATCAGCTTCTTCACAACACGAGGCTCCCAACCTCCTCGTCGCTTTCGTTGATCTTGCGTTCCATCCACCAACTCCCCAAGGATGTGTTTCCCCCTCAGCTTCCTCGAAGTCCAGCCAACGAACACCTACATGTGGCGTAGAGAAGTGCCCTGTACGGATATGGGGTAGGACCACTGGCACCCCGTGGCGGACCCCGCATGCGCGCGAAATCGCGCGTGGTACTTGCTCGAAAATCTCTCTCTCTCCCCTTCCTCACTCGAATCGTTTGTGCGCCACTGGCCATTCCAAATACTGCTGGTATGGACATCGAGGAAAACTCATACTTGCTAGCACAAGTCAGTGAGAAGCTTGACAATCTGGAACACTCGCTGGTGTTGTCCAAAGCTGCGCACTCAGTGAGGGCCAAGTTATTTTCACATGTGCCGCGCTGAATTCTACTAACACAGGCAACGCTACTCTCTCTACACACCAGGATGACCTCACTCGAAAGGATGTCACACAGGACTAAGCATGTGCACCGAAATGTGGAGAGCCGCGAGACGCGTACTGTACGTCCGTTCCCCTCTCAGGACCCCGTTTAGGGGCACCGACAATTTGTCTTCAGGATTACTTGACGGTGAAGGCAGAGCGCGACACCCTTCAGCGCACCACGCATCAGCTTGGGGCAACTGTCACAGCCGCCAAAGAGTTCGCTGAAAGCTGTCAAACTGAACGCGATGAGATCCTCGCAGCCATGCGGCGTTACAACCCGGAGGTCATCCATCGACAGGAGGAGCTACACGATTCTGCGGAGATGGCGGTCCGCCACAATCCACCTGTGGGGGTAACCGCCAAACGGCCGGGAAACATCCGGGATAGCGTACGGCAGGAGCTGTCATATCTGGTCCCGCTTAATCCGCCGAAGAAGAAAGAGGGGGTCGCGAAGGTGAGCTCATATTTTTGTCAACCCCGAATCATCAATAACCGCAAACGTCATTTAAGCTGCTCGAGTTCCAGAAGTGGCTGACGGGGCGCACCATCTTCCCCACGGCTGTGGATGGTGCAGGGGGCGATGCGATAATCTCCAAAGACACCAGCCGCCTGCCATTCACCATAGTGAGCTACCCTCCGTTTCCAATATCTCACCCGCTCATATGTGACATCTAGGAAGACGCCCGTCTCTGGTGAGCCTGTCCGCAACTCTGTTTGCAATGATCTATCTGCTAACCCCTTTTAGCCAGGACCCTGTCCTCTTCATTCACGACCGCCTCTTCTGGTGCACGCCCCCTGAGCAGCACGGACTCCTCGTATGCCCTGAATTCCAGTACGGTCCGAGCCTTGCGTACTCGGGTGATACTTGGACGAAGATCGCCGAGTGGCGCGCGTGCGCGGAGCAGAAGCGTGAGGTCTTCTACGAGCGCGACGGGCTTGTGCACTACGCGGGCACGTACATCTGCCACTCTGGCCCATCGTCGCTCCAGCTCAAGGAGCTCGGCAAGCTAAAAACCGAGGTGAGCCTTCCTACGCCGCTTATACACGCCGCGACGCACGCTGACCCGCAGTATACGCAGATTCTGGTCAGAGCGATCGCGCGGGAAACGCGGAAAGCCAAAAAGAACAAGAAGGCCGAGCGCGAGCTCGTGACGATCGAGCAGCTCTACCGCGAGGGCGCGCTCACCGTGCACGTCCTCGGGCTCGAGCGCATCGGGTTCAACCGCGCGCTCTACACCCGCCTCGCCTCGCGCTACCGCAGGTCCCAGAGGGGTATTCCGCACGCCCCGGTTATTCCTGTAGAGCAGGACGATCTTCCGGAGCCCTACTACGAGGATGACGACGATCTGCCGGAACCGTACCACGAGGATGATGATTTTCCGGAACAGCTATACGAGGCCCCGCCGGCGCAACCCGCTCCTATAATTGACCGTAATCACTACTACTACGGGGCCCAACCGGTGCCCGTCGCACCCGTGCCCTACGTGGCTCCTCCTCCTGCGGCACCCGTCGCAAGCCCCAGCCATGTCCAGTACACAGCACCCGTCGCGGGTCCTAGCCGTGTACAATACGTGGCTGCCCCTGCGGCGCCAGCTGGGAGCAATCTGATTCCGCCCCCCTCGTACATCGCCAACATCGCGCAGAAGTGGCCGAAGCGCGCGCGCGAGGACGACGGGTTCGACCGGCTCGAACGGGCTGCGAAGTACGGTCGGGCGTCGTCGTCGGATTACGACAGGGGTGACGATGAGGGGTACCTCTTCCACCTGGGGAGCAACTACTACAGGGATATGCTGGGGGATGATGATTATTAGTGAACGATGCGGCGAACCGGACTTGTTCGGTGAGTTTTGTTTCGCGCATCGACTCGCACGTCCGGTACAGCCACTCACTTGCGCTGCCCTTGTAGCCCGAAGTATACAGTAACAACAAGCTCATACTATCGCGATCCGACTACTCCAAGCCCTATTGCAGACCCAGGGTCTCCGTGCTAGATCATAACTTATCGTCTACTTATGTTCCCGCCCGATACCTGTATCCTTCGAAACCTCAAAATTTGTATCAGATTCGCTTTCAATCGAGAAATCTCACACGCATTTTTGGCTCCTCGCGCTTGGTCTGGTCGTTGGACGATCGAACTGGAGTGTCTCATACATACGACTTGCATACGACGTCGTTCGCGGCGAGCGCAAACCTTTCGGGCGCCTATTTGGATGTCTTACGAGCGCGAGAGACCCGGCGCTCGCTCTACCGTGCTCATTCTGCTACCACCATGTTCCGCGCTCTACGAATAAGATCGACTTCATCTATGCGAAATGCATCTCACAGAGCTGGTCTCTCTCAAACTCGTGCAATGTCCGCCGCGCCGCCACGCCACAAGTTCATCGTATACGCGCCCGACATGACCGACGAGGGTGCGCTGCAGCGGCGGCTCAGCGTCCGCCCCGCGCATCTTCAGCGCGCGAAGGAGGAGATCGCGAAGGGTGTCATCAGTGCGTTTCTCACCTACCAGCGCGCGTCGCGGTGTACGCACAGCCGCTGGGGTTGACACTGGAGCAGAGGTGGCGGGCGCGATGCTCACGCCCGCGTCGATCGCGTCGCCCACCGCTGAGAAGAAGATGGTCGGGTCGGTGTTCATCTGCGAAGCGGAGAGCTTGGACGCTGTGCGCGAACTTATGGAGAGCGATGTATACCATACGGCCGGCGTGGTGAGTGTGCTTGGTTGGGGCGTTCCAAGGTATGCTGGGCTGAACGGACGCGTGTTCAGTGGGATAAGGAGAAGACGGTCATCCTGCCGATTGCGCTTGCCACGGAACTGCCTTGAGAGGAAAATATTCCAGGCCGCCACAACACACCGCGGTCGATTCCTTACGAGCCGGAAGAATATACATAGCGACGAAGACTTGCATAACGCGTTTCACTACGTCGACGCAGTCTCCCATGATGTCTGAACTACATTTAACGATATATCATATCCGAATATGAGGGATGCTTTCCTTTTCCGATCTTTCTGGTTTGCATCCACTCCGAACGGCGAAAGCGCTCTGTACCCCCTCGACCTCTGGCTGTCTTACTGAGGAACTGAACTTGCTAGGCATAGGTGAGCTTCTTGCCGTCCCTCAAGCTACGAGAACGACGCCACGAGGGAGTACACTTCAAGAAGAACTGCAATTGATCGAGCACACGCCAGTGGCCGGCGTGTGATCGAGTACTTGTCTCCCCTAGGCAGACGAAGGTGATCTTGTCGAGGGGGGGAGGACGATCACACTAACGTCTGCATTCAAACACGCCCTCCTTGGAGGAGGGTCCCCTTTCTTCGATGCCGAGTGATCCGACGCTCCTAGTTAGGTATTTCCATATTGAAACACCACGTGTTCTCCTTATATGGCATTACCCTACAGGGAAATGCGGGCGCCAACAGCTTGCACCACGGGCAGGGCGCTTAAACGGGCACCAGGAAATGCGCACGAAATCACTGCGTACAACCCCTTTACAGAAGACCCCTGGAGACGCACAGTGATACGGTGCCGGCGTCTGTAGTCAGCGGGGGGGCGACATAATCCATCTTGCACATAACTAAATATCAGGGGGTTACTCCGCAAGCAGCTTGCGAGGCAAATACACACTTTCCAGTACTGCCCCCGAGTGAGTCAACACTGCACATGCCAGCCCCGAGAGATGGTGCATTATACGATACCGGACAGTAGTCCTTGTGCTACACAGCGCGAGACAGTAACGAGAAGCGCAACAGACATGTTTCTAGCGCATGCAGTCGGGTCATTTCGACATATTGCGATACACGCCATCACACTCCAGACGAGCCTCTGCGAAGACATCTAGATGCAAGTTACCGACCGTCCTAGACCGTAGCCATTGTCACTCAGATCCGACCGGCAGATTAGTGTATAAGGTTTGCATTGGTGTTTTACTACTACACGCGAGGCCTGGACTGCGGGGCCAGGCGCTGCCGCATTCGCTACGGCGCATCAAACCGCTCGACTACCAAATCCAGGCTACCGCCGCGGGGAGCATCCCGCCCCCGGCTGGGGAGCACGCTGGAGTGATTGTCACGATATGTTAGTTAGCTCGGTCGCCCATGTGCAAAATGTATCAATAATAAACCAGCTACATACCTCAGATCCTAGCTTTGGTGGAGCATATTGACATTGGACGGAGCCCGACGCCTTTGCGGGCCTATACAGATCTTGCGCGCATATGAGCTTGAAACCAGCCAACGAGCGCGAGCCTGTGTAGCGGTGCCGCGCGTATAGTTCTCCACTCGGCTCGAAACCTAGGCTGCAACGACGGGCGGCCTAGACGAATGCCGGGAGGACGAATCTAACGAGGGCAGGGATGTGAGCGCACAGGCGTTGATCGACGAGCACCCTACAAAACGGACCGAGCACTCAGGCCTTCACTAGCACACCTCACCCACTTCTTTCTGTCATGGCGCACTCGGATCCGACCTTCGACACTGTAGACCCGCTACAACAAGCTTTGAATGATCTGCCACCCCTTCCTGGGCCATCTGTGCCGGTACCATGGGTGTTTGGGGATAGCGAGGCCAATCCCGGTCCCGGGAGCTGGCTCGGCATGTCATCGGACACCTCCGAGTCTTCTCAGATTCCTGCGACGTCTGCACAACTTACAAATCAGTGGCAGCTACTCGACAGCGCACAATCAGCACAATCATACCAGCTTCGACCCGATGGATACAACGCGCCGTCAGCATTTCCTTGGACCACCAACAACGGCAACCCTGGTGAGTACATTCAGCATAGTATCGCTAGGACGCGGTGCTCACTCACGAACATTTACAGCGAACACTGGCTGTAGCGTCAGCGAACACGCTGCACTCTTTTCGGAACTCCAGGCGCAGCGCGAGATGTGCGCAGAGTTGAAGCGCGACCTGGAGGGTCTTCGTCGCCGACTCGAGATGCTGGAAAATAAGGGGAAGTCAACAGATGATGATTCAGATATGGAGCTTGACGCACCGGTTGTGGTAAGAGGACTGTGGCAGTTTGAGGTTCATATATGTTGACGTGCACCTATAGGATCTCTTGCATGAGAAGATGCGCAGAGTCATGGGATGCGAAGGGCTGGTTCGAGTCACCGATGATCCGAAGGAGTCGCCGTGGTGGGACCTCCCGGAATCGCTCGCTCCGGGTGCACCACCGCCGAAGGCTCCGGACGGAGTATCTGACCTCGTCATACCTGACTGGACAGCCAGTGTCGTCGCCCCGGCGAATGCACGAGTGGTTGATACCACTGTCAGTCTGGTCATGCAGTCTGGACATAAGAGTGAGCGCAATTTACGTTACAATCACGAGTATGATATACTTACCGGGAGATAGGTCTGGTGGGCCTGGATGGTGAGCGTCTTCGCAAGCGTCTTCACTCCGCTGGGCGGACATATCTCCGCTATTTGAAGACACAGCGATGCCTACGGCGGGACCTGGATAAAAAGAATAGGCTTGAGGCGAAGAAGAAGGCCGATCGCCGAAGCAGCCGCAAGAGATATGTACGTACAACGGTGGCGGCCCAGCTGTGCTCGCATGTTCTGATTGTCGTACTTGCATCATAGAAAGCAGACGACTTGCGGAGAGGTGCTATACCACTGCGGAAATATCTGGGCTACGCCGCAACGGTTGGGCTTGAGGACCTGATCCACACAGATTGGGTTAGCTCCGATTGTAGCTCTGGCGGCGAAAGCGACGAGGATCCTGCCGAACGCGATCACTTAAGGACGGCGGCGCACGTTCCGAGGGGGAACTGTGAGACTCGCACGACCCAATGGATCAGTAAAAAGGTGTGTACGGGCCTTGCGTCATCTCAGCATGTAATTGACATGCACCTTGTGGACCCGCGGTAGCTCCAACGTGTTTACGCAGCTTGCCGGTCGATGCGGAGATGTCAGCCTCCGACTCGCACGGATACGAAGAAACACACACTGATGGATCTGGAGAACGACAGAGTCGACTATACCAACGACGAGCATGCTAGAGCCTTGAGGCTCGTTCAGCAGAACATCAACAGACGGCCCAAGAAGCAGCGCGCATACATTCGATTCCGAGGGCGTTCAGAGCCAAAGATGCGTCCGGTGGCGACGAAGAAGACCTTGATCTACAAGGAGTGCATTAGCGAGGAGTGGGCGAGCCTAAACAACAATAACATGACCTTATATGGGTCCGCACCCCCCCTTCCATCCGACTGCACGATACTGAATACCCCGATCCCCGACGAACTCATCTGTGACGCTGATAGATGTTGGCTCACAGCGGTGTAGGGATATCATTGCCATTTGCTCCTACGTAATGTATGAATCATGTGTACCTAATCAATCATATACGAAGCCCCTGCTCTGAAGCAACAATCAGTACTGCGAGTGCTTTGACAGCGGTCGAGTGCCATACCTAGTTCACCATATTCGTGAGAGGGAGTGTAATCCAGCATCGCGTACCCGAGAGCGTGGTGGTGTGACGAACAATGTGCGAGATTATATCAGTGAGTGGTACAATTGCGCTCACTGGTCCAGGCTCCGTATTCTGGTCAAGGTAACAGTCTGCATACCAGAACTGCAAGTGGAAGTCGTTGGCGCTGTCAATTTCCACACATGAAGTTAGAAAAGGGACATAGCACTTTGCAGACATCACGGAAACTTACAATCGGGACCATGGCGTAGCAATACAGAGCGCAGGCAGTAGTGGCCGAAACCACTTGACGTGCGCAAAAAGTTGATGCGGAATTCTGTCGGCCTGGTATGAGACAACATCTTGCACTTCTGCGGCCCAGACGGTACCTGCACCAGACGTTCGAACAAGGACAAGCACGTCCGATAACGTGCGTGTACGCCGGGAAGCTAGATAATGAGAGCCTTGGACGACCGCGTAGTCGAAGAACGTTGCCAAATCTGGGATATAGATACTTGATGGGCTGGTCGGTAGCGTGATGATGGTGTGGTAGACCTGCAACGGGTTTGTAGCCCGGAGAGACCGCACAACCTGCCAGTAGAGATCATGAGGCATACACAGGCGCTCAGCACGGGGGCTTAGCTTGAACTCGACGTCACCTAGGTACGTCAAGAGTGAGCTATGAAGATAAGATGCTGTACTACAGCGACCTCACCGTCGGCATAAACCTCATCGAGTTCCCGCGTAAGCTGGTCCAGCGTCCCATGGTTGTCGGATGTGGTCCGGACCATGAGAGCACACGCCTCGTACACAGTTGCAGTTGGCGGGCTGTGTAGGCCCTGCGCAAGCTAGTAGACACTGTCAGAACGAGAACTAAGGATACTGCAGGCGTTAGGGAACAACTTACTAGGCGTGCGAGCTCAGCGGCACGATGGAATTCTCGGAAGAACGTACACTCGATCTCTCCACCTTCGTGGTTGTCTGTGCTGTATGACTTCAAAATTTTGTTCAGACGCTCAAAGACAAACATCCAAAATTCCTTCAGAGGGCCGTAATTCAACACGAAGTCGCCGGTGTGCATCGCATAGTGGTGGTTTGGTCTGATTACGGACGGACCGTACAACTAGTACCAAATACGTCAGAACATATGGCATAGATATTGAATGTGTCAGACATACCTCCAGTAGTCCACCGCAATACTGACAGAGAAGAGTGTCGGCTTGATCCACTTGTGTAGGTGTCATCTCATCCGACAGAAACAGCCTCAGTGCCCTGCACAGAAGCATGAAGTTGTCTAGGTCGCGTGGATGAGGCTGCAGCGCCGGGATTGGCGGACCGTCGTCCTCTTCGCTGTCATCTGAATCCCACGCATCATCGTCTGAGATCTCCATAGCACCCTCGTCATCAGGTTCGAGCTGCATGGCCTGCCATGGGGAATGAGATATCAGCTACACGCCGACTCGCACGTCCCGGGAGTATCTACCTTGCGCTTCTCAGTTAGCTTGATGGGGCGGGTAGACCGACGCAGAGGGACGTCCGGCGCCGTGGACTGACAAGCAGTGTCAATGGATGGCGCTAGTAATATTACGACCGTACGTACAGTTGTTGGGTCGCCTCGAGCCTTACGCGGCATCTGACTCTTACGTCGACGGGATGACTTGCCTGTACGGCCCGCTTGCGTTGTCTGTGTGACTGCGGCTTCGGTCCCTCGCGTCTTAGCTCGCTTTTTCTTGGTGAGAAGCGACTCGATCGCAGCGCGGCGCTCCACGAGCCGCTGCCCGGTAGGATCTGGTTCGACTGAGTCCCATAGCTCCGGCACCTGCATTGCGGTGGTCATGTGTTGCCATCAATATAAGCTGCAGCTACAGCAACAATGTAACTCACTACTAGCGGACCAACAACCTTCACAAGGTTGAGCCACTGATCGGCAGTGAGTGACCCACCAGCGGGCTCACCAATCAGACGAGGGAGCCGTCCAAGCTTGCTTGGGAGCGATATCTGTGAGAACATATCAGTACTTCATCTCTATAGGAGAGCGAATGACTAACATT
This sequence comes from Trametes pubescens, assembly GCA_001895945.1. Classification (NCBI taxonomy): domain Eukaryota; kingdom Fungi; phylum Basidiomycota; class Agaricomycetes; order Polyporales; family Polyporaceae; genus Trametes; species Trametes pubescens. The sequence goes on from MNAD01001728.1 coordinate 84,952, forward strand.
CCCCAGCAATTCATGAAGACGGCGCAGCTCCTTTGGCTTGCGAAGGATCTTGAGTTGTACCCAGATATGATAGAAGTGAGTCTTTACAACTCCTGTTCATACTGTTCAGCAGCGACTTATAATCATCCTGAGTACACTCACCTAGGAACAGATTATGCATAGGATCTACTGCAATCATTTCGCACATGTCGAAGTAGGGGAGGCGCGAGAGCTCTGACCACCGTGTCGCCCAACGACGCGCATAGTCCTCTCGGGCTTTGGGCGTCTTGCAGGCCTGGTATGCGGCCATATGCGCGCGGTGCTCCGCATCCGTACACCGAGGAAACACTAACATAATATAGTTAGGGCATTCACGTAGATGCTGTGAACATCAATACTACTCACCATCGCGCGTAAATGCCTCGAGAGTGGCCTTGAATGACTGCGTGATCCAGTCGACAGTACAGAAGAAGTTGTGGCAATGTGATCCGAAGCCGCCGACCTTGTGCGCGGCAGGTTTGTCGCAGAAGACGCCAACGAGGATAACTCGTACGAAACGTCCCTGAGGGCAGCGGGGAGTAGGAATGATGATACCCCTGTAATACAAGTGTAAGAGCTCATTGACGATCACCCACATGTACAGCTGAGTCTCGTCCGAGTTTGTTTCACGTGGACCTGGAATAATGCCGGTGAGGAGAAGGTTCGAAGCGCGAAACCTTTATCAAGGATATGCCAGTTATTATTAAATATTATTGCTGAAATTGAGGACACCGAGGACTCACCGCATGTACGATGGAAGATTCACAATGGAAAACGATATCGGACAGGATGTATACGAGGCGGAAATGAGACTTTGAATGTATGAGAACCTGTCCAATAGGGAATTGAGTGCGTGCGAAAGGGAGACACTATGGAAAGGCTCACCAATCGAGACCGAGTGCAAGCCCCACTCGAATCTCACCAAATGGGTCCTGTGCTAGGTCAACCCGGAAGAAAGGGCGACCATCCGGTCCGCAGAGCTTGCTACAGATCTTGCCATCAAAGATGTCCCGAAGCCTGCCATCCATCCGAGCAACCGTCGTCCAGTGATGCAGCAGATCCTCCATGCCCTGGACCATGAGTATTGACCGGAGTTGCTCCTCGAGTGAGAGGTACGGAAAGCGGAGGTGTGGCAAGCCTGCGAACGTGAAGATCGAGGTCTTACAGGACTCGCACTTCGCATCTCGGTCATCGTAGGTCTTCTCCGAGCAAACGAGAGAGCATTTGGGACACACAGGGAGGATGTGAATGATATTCTCGAGCCACAGTCTTGACAGCGCACCACGGAGCGACGATGGTAAATCCTGAGCCAGAGACTGCTGTCCGAACTCGCAGAAAATGTAGCCGATGGTTACGAGGACAGCGTCGCAGAAGCGAAAGGAAAGGTGGCCGGCAAGATGGAGCCATGCGCAGAGGATGGTAGTCAGTAAGACTGCTGGATGCCATCCTGAAGTTTCGAGTGCAAACGATGGCCGATAGCCGGGCGACTCTGCGAGGTATGCTTCCTCATAGTCCTTGTCGGACATTGCAGATGCTTCTTCGGACGGAGGCTGCTCTGGCGGAGGTGGAGGTGGAGGCGGAGGCGGTGGAGGCGGAGGCGGTGGAGGTGGAGGTGGAGGCGGAGGCGACGGTGGAGAAGGAGGCGGCAGCGGAGACAGAGCCGAAGAATGGGGAGGTAGAGGTAAACATGCTGGACCAGGGAGAAGGGGCTGGTCGCCGGTAGGGGATGAGACGTTATCCAGCGGTGTAATGTCGTTCCCATCGAACTCCTCCCAGTCATCATCGCATATGGGCAGGTATGTGTTGAGATCTTCCGATTGCAGCACTATGAGTAGTCTATCAGCTCTGGGCTGCCGGTGAGTTGACGAGCAGACGTACATGATGATTGGTCGCCATATCCGCCATCTTGCAATAGTGTTTGTCCAAGATCTGGCTGGACCCTACTTGCTGAGTCGACAGGAGCATACGATGAAGCCGCCGAGGCAGGAATGCTTGAGAGAAAGAGAGAGGGAGGGCAGGGTGTAGATAGGACGGGAGGTGCGAAGGTGGGTAGGGAAGCGGGAGATGGATTGGCTGCATACACAGAAACGTCTGATGGGGAGAGAAAGACAGGGAGGTCTGAGGTAGGGGGGTGTGGCGGCGCTGGGTGGACGAAAGGAAGTGTCGCTGGAGGCGGCGGCGAGACATCCTTAGCTCGGTAGAAGTTGGAAGGAGCCCGCGGGGTAAGAACTATGAAACTTTCCAGCGCACTCTCACCGCCAGATTCCACCGTCTTCTGATCTCTCACAAGAGCAGAGTATTTGGAGAGACCCTGAGACCGCGATGGGAGAGGGTAAGGCGAATAGACACCCCGTGTGCTCAGGGTGTGTCGTTCGGCTAGTTCGTGCTTCACTCGTGTCGTACGTGGCCGTGCCTTTCCATGGCACTCCTTGCACTTGCAGGAGACATGGTGGTGGTTCCTGCTGCGCATGTCCTGCTGGAAGTGAGCCTCCAGACTCGGAGTGTCGGCGTAGGGTGAAATGCCCACTGAGCACTTACCGTAGTGCATCAACAGAGGTTTCACGCGAGCACACCAAGGCTTCGAGCTCTGCTAGCTTTTCCAGAGGTGGAGATTGCCCCCATTGGAGGTGAGAGGGTTCTCGCAGCCGAGAGGGAGAGAGGGAGAAGTGGGCGCTTCGCTTCGGCTACCTTGCAGGTTTAGTGTCAAGCCTTCGGGCACTTCGGTCACATAGACGAGACCAGTTCACAGTGTAGGCCGCCGATGTAATTTAGCGGAATTTGATCTAGCCCTCTGAGAGACATTCCAGCGGCGAGTAGTGACTATGAAGCTGGTCGAAACTGCTCAATGCGAGTGAGTGCGAGCTGGGCTAGTGATTACTTAAGGTGCCGGAGGCCTCGCACACGCTAGCGCTTATACGAGACCCATGCTACACTGAGCTACACGGACATGTGTCTCGCCCCTGTCGTCTAGAACATCAACTTGCCTTCAGTCGTCTTGACGCCAACACTTAAATAGCCTGCGCAAACCTGGCACAAGCCCCACACAACCATGCCATCTCAGTCGACTGCACTTGTCCTTCATCACTCAGCCCGGTCCCGGAGGGACCGACGTACTCGCTCTTCTGGACAACCCACAAACTCTACTACTGCGAAGCCCAAGTTCATCCGATGTCCAGCTGATACACTTGTTCGTGCTCTGCTCCGCTCGCACAGAGGACGGCAACAGGCGCAATCGGAAGGATGGGCTGGAGCCGTGGCAGACATTGAATTGTGGGTCGGAACTGTCAGTCTATATTTGATCTTCATAACACCCTGTAACTAACTGCAGTGTACAGACCGCGTCCGTGCACATAGAAATGGGCTGTTGCCTCCAGCTTTGGGCATACATCCGCACACCGGTCGTTCCGTTTGAGTCCGAATATGTGGACTTGAAAGTAGTCCTCGATCGCTATCGACCCCGCGAGGGCCTCACCCCTCCTCAGTGGTTCTATGATGTCGAAGTTTCGTCCAACGTTGCTCTCTTCTTCCAACGCCCCTTGGGTTGGGTGGACTCCTTCGCCAGGGACATCCTGCAGCGGAAGCCGTCTGGGAGCGAGGCGACCGCCTACACTCCATGGTTGCGTGTCATCAGTTTCATCGAGAAGTTCAAGGTGAGTCCTGACTGCCTCCGTCCATGTGCTTGTTCAATAGTACTAACCGTTTATCAGGCCGAGAAGGCCGAGGCACATTACCGTGCGCTCCACCCGTCCTCGCGCGCGCAGTCTGAGGAAGTGGCCTAAGGAGGACAGTTCTACTCCCCGCTTTCGTATTCCTTCATTTTCCTAGCATATCATGTATCTTCGCCATAATACACATATCATGCCCCACTCATATCCTCGTATCTTCACCCTGGGCTAGATAGTTTGCACCATCGCGTGAGCCTGCGCGGCACGCCGGGGCAGGATAGGAGGACATGTCGCCCGCGCTGACCAACGTACACGTCGCACGCGGATACTATAAAGGGCGCGCGAGCAGCGGGGAATCTGCACCAGAGTCAACTACCTTGCCCATGCTCTCATGCGGCGCTTTGTATCGTTGAGCTTCAGTGATATCACAAATAATATTCACAGTGGTACGGAGTGGGGGTTATCATTCAGCTTCTATACTACATGCGAATACTATCCATGCGCAACGCTAACGCACGGACGTCCTCGGCCTCTTCGACATCCGACGACGGGGCGGTGTCACACACATGCACCGCCTCGAGCCTCGCAGCGAGCTTGTCCGCATCAAGACTCACAGTGAGTCTGTCTGCAGCGGTGCCGCGGCGGCGACGGCGGAGAGGGCGGGGCTTCGGCATATGAGCGCGAGGACGTCGGACGATGGTAGCGGGTTCGCGGTATATGCGCTACAATGACTGTTAGATGAACACAAGGTTAGATAGATAGAGAACGAACCTGTACGCTATTGATGAGACTAATGATTCGCCACCACAGCGATGGCACCGATACAGCAGACTGCTCTCCTGGCCGCGAGACAACCCCTTTGGCGAACGCCAGCATCCAGCCGACGGTACACGTGAACCGCCGGGGATGGAGCCAAGATGTTTGAATATCTTGACACCACGTCGGTGCACCGGGATCACCACAGTCATAACCGTGGTAGACGTCAAGGTGGGTGGTGAGGACGCCGCCGGTCGGGAGGGGTGATTCAACTCGGAGACACAAGGTGAATGTGGATGGATCGAGCAGCATTCCATCGCTCGGTTTCTACACGCAGATGTAAGTCACAGGAGGCTGCGTATTCAGTTGACCTAGTGAAACATACCGTAAATGACTCGGTATAGAGCTCCAGCAACAGGTCCATTCCACCGCAGGGCGTAGGATCGACAGCTTGGGTGAGGTAGTCGCCAGAGAGCAGATCCGAGCAGAATTGCTCCGCCGGGGTAAGTATGCGCGGGAACTGGATCTCCTCTAAGGCTGACGTCGGTAGTACACGTCGGAGACGCAATGGGATGAAGTGGTGGTGGATAGGGTGCCCCAGAAAGTCTGTAGGCTCTGAGGATATGCGAGCGTGTCGAGCAGCTTTAGGCATTGTTTAGTGAGTAGAGCAGGGGCCCTGTAGAATGAGGACGAGCAATGTTCGAAGGCTCCATTTTATATACACCAGAGTGAGGATTGAACAGAGTGTGCGAGTATACACGAGGCAGCGAGGTTGTGCAGTGGTATGTAGAATGAGCCTTTCGACACGACTACGAGAGACGGGACGAGGCCGAGCGCCTTCGTGCCCCGACGGGCCTGCCGTGAATACGCGAGGCATAGGCGCACGCAGCCCACACGACCGAGGGCTGCCTCCTTACACATCATAGATCTAGACAAGACGGCGCAGTTTCCCTCTGTGTAGCTGGGGGTCTCAACTATCTTGTAACGCGTTGCCCTGAGCAAGACTATTCTATCGCTTTTGGACTGTATCTACGAGCCACTTCTACCCTACCAAGCTTGCTGCACGCCCCCTTCTATCCGTTCCGTCGGCTCGTAGCAGACACCTTGCTCGGTTGGGGGGGAACGCAGTGAATGCGCCCTGCAGCAATCCTGTCGCATTGCTTCTTCCGAGATATCGCTGCCTCGAAAAGGAAAGAAATCTGATGGATTTCCAGTCACTT